>JBCEWC010002580.1:0-33718 GCA_038996855.1 Solanum aculeatissimum
GTTGGTGTTTTCATTGATTTATTTTGGTATTATTTTGAAATTGCATGAATAAAATTTATTTGGTATCATTTATTTGGCTGGTATTTTTTTGATATCTGATTTATATATTTTTTTATTTATCTGCATGTGATATATTTGGTTGATTTTTGTTGATATTTTGATTGATATTTTCTTCTTGGTTTGTTTGATGTGATTTATTTGGATGAGTATTATTTTGATGTTATTTTGATCTTAACTCGAATTTGTTATTTTTGTTGGTGTTAATATTATTCATAATTATTAAAAAAAAATAATGGTAAGTTTGAGTATATTAATTAACATCATTTTTTCCCCATGTTTCATTTTTTACTTTCTTTTTCTTTTTTTGGGAGTTCTACTCATGTATGAGAGAAACAATGAACATTAATTAGGCAAATTTCTTTTTTTCTGGGGAGGGGGTGGGGGCGAGGGGGGAGAGACCTCTATTGTACGTTTGTAGAACTCAAAAAGTTAAGTTTCAATTTTCTAATGAATCTATTTTGGAATGGAAGGATAGTGACTCTATTATTAAAGGTCGATTCATTTCTCATCTCAAGGCCTGAAGGATAATTTCTAAGGGGTGCATTTATCATATTGTGAGGGTTAGAGATGTGGAATCTGAGTCACCTACTCTTGAGATGATTCCAGTGGTTAATAAGTTTCTGTATATTTTTCTCGAAGATTTGCCTGGTGTTCCCCCCGAAAGGGGAATGAATTTCGACATAGATCTCCTTCCAGATACTCAACCTATTTTCATTTCTCCTTATCATATGGCCTCGGCTGAATTGAAGGAGTTGAAGGATCAATTGAAGAATCTTTTGGAGAAGGGTTTTATCAGGCCAAGTATTTTTTCCTAGGGTGCTCCTGCATTATTTGTAAGGAAGAAGGATGGATCACTTCAGATGTGTATTGATTATTGACAGTTGAATAAAGTGACTATAAAGAATAAATATTCATTGCCAAGGATCAATGATTTGTTTGACCAGTTACAAAGAGATACTCATTTCTCAAAGATTGATCTCCGCTCCGGTTACCATTAATTAAAGGTTCGGGAGTGCGATATTCTCAAAACTTTTTTCTAGACTAAGTATGAGCATTTTGAATTCGTGGTGGTATCATTTTGTTTGGCTTATGCTCCGGCTGTGTTTATGGGCCTCATTTTGTTAGACTCAAAACAAGGCTAAGTTCGTATGGTTGAATGAGTGTGATAAGAGTTTTCAGACTTTGAAGGATCAACTCACATTGACTCCTATTTTGACTCTCCCGGATAGCTTGGATGGGTTTGTGGTGTATTGTGATGCTTCACGAATTGGTATGGATTGTGTGCTTATGCAACATGGTAAGGTGGTAGCTTATGCTTCAAGGCAATTGAAAGTGCATGAACGGAATTATCCGACCCTTGACCTTGAGTTAGCGACTGTGGTATTTGCTTTGAAGATTTGGAGACATTATTTGTAAGGGGTGAATGTTGATATTTTCACCGATCACAAGAGTTTGCAATATGTGTTCACCCAAATAGATCATAACTTGAGATAAAAAAGGTGGTTGGAGCTAATTAAAGACTATGACATGAGTGTTTTATATCATCCCGAAAAGGCTAATATTATGGTTGATACTCTTAGTAGGCTGTCTATGGGAAGTGTGGCCCATGTTGATGAAGGGAAGAAAGAGTTAGTCAAAGATGTTCATCGTTTGGCTAGTTTGGGTGTTAGATTGGCTGACTCCAATGATGGTGGCACTCATGTCCAGAATGGGGTTGATTCTTATGTGATTGTTGATGTTAAGGAAAATCAAGATCTAGATCCCTCTTTAGTTGAGTTGAAGAAGTCGATTGTCGAAAAAGAGATAGAGGTTTTCTCCCAAGAGGAAGATGGTGTGCTTTGGTATTAAGATTAATTGTGTGTTCCCGATGTTGATGGCCTTAGAGAGGTTATCATGAGTGAAGTTCATAATTCTTGTTGTTATATACATTCGTGATCCACCAAAATATATCAGGATTTGAGGGAAGTGTATTGGTGGCATGGTATGAAGAATGACATAGCCAAGTAAAAGTAGAACATCAAATGCCCGACGATTTGACTCAAGATATTGAGATTGCTACTTGGAAGTGGGAAGATATGAATATGAATTTTGTGGTTGGTTTTCCCCGTACCCACAAGTAATTTGACTCTATTTGAGTTGTGGTTGATCGGATGACCATGCCGACTCATTTCCTACCGGTCAAGGCTACATTCCATGCTGAGTATTATGCAAAGTTGTATATTGAGAGTTGGTTAGATTGCATGGTGTGCCTAAGTCTATCATATCGGATCGTGGTACCCAATTTACTTCTCACGTTTGAAAATTATTTCAAAGAGGGCTTGACACTAAGGTGAAGTTGAGTACCACTTTTCATTCTCAAACTGATGGACAATCCGAGAGGACAATTCAAACTTTTGAGGACATGTTGAGGATTTGTGTATTGGAATTCAAGGGAAATTGGGATGATCATTTATCACTTATCGAGTTTGCCTACAACAATAGTTTTTATGCTAGCATTGGAAAAGACAAAAATACCCTTCTTAAAACTGCCGCTGGGACCACAAAATCCCATCTATGGGCCATGAATCTTTTTATGGGCCATAAATGGCCTCTTGTAGGTAAGGGGTCCAAAAGATTGAGCTACTGGAATTTGGCATGAAACCTATGAAACCTCTTCTTACGGGTCATAGAATAACATACGACCATCTAATAACTCGTGGTTTCAAGTTTCAAAAAACTTAGTTTCCTGGAACTTCAACCTATGAAACCAGACTTACGGTTCGCAGATGATTTATGGGTCATCTGTCAACTCGTATCTCAATTATTCAGAAAAGTAAATATTAAGATCCTTAACTCACAAATCATTTCCACGTGTCGTAGAACAATGTATGGGTCAAAGGTTGTCTCGTCGTTTTCTTTCAGTATTTTTCTGCATTATTTTTCTTAATTTTCTCTGGTCTCCACCCAGGAAAGATAGGATGGATTTGGGGGTGTTACACTTTAATCTCGTCCAATTTAGCAGCAATAGACACACAAGCAATAGCCACCAACTTCATTGTCCATGCCCTTTCCTCCTACAAAATAAGCAAATGATGTTATAATTAATTAAACTTGGAGATCAAATTAAACTATAATTAATAAGATCTGATAATCAATTAATTTACAGGTAACTCAAAGACAGAAAGAAACCTATCAAGGTATTTCACAGACAAATATAGACACAATGGTCTAAATTTGAAATGTGAATGAACCTGCATACATATAATCAAGCCACAATGAACATTGATCAATACTTAATCAAACATTAATTATAAATTAGATTGTGAAACTCTATGTTTTACCAATCAGTTAAAAAACTTAGTCAAAGATACCCAGAAATTTAATGAAGTAGGAAAAAGATAAAAAATTATTTTAAGGTACCAAATTTATCTGGCAATTAAATAAAAATAAAGATCCTACCAACTCATATGAAAGGATTTTTCCAAGATAAAGTAAAATCCAAGAATTATATCACCATATCTCCTTCCTCCCACATAACAATATTCATCACTCCCTTTTGAAACAAGAAATGAAAGTATTATATAATTTAAAAAGTTAATTCACTATTTGGCGGAGCCAACCTTAAAGCTACGAGTTCGTGAGAATCATCATATCATCCTATCATATATCATATATTATTAAAAGTGGGAAGAATCCAAGTTAAAGTTCAATTACAAAAATGTCCTTATAAAACTATAATATTTATGGACAAAAATGTATATACACATTAATTATAAAATTATATTCAATAATATTATTATATATTTATGGACAAAAACTACAAATATATCATACTCATTCGAATAAATACTATCATATGATTATTATTTTAAAAAACGTTGCAAATATAGAATCCACAATTCCTAGACTATTATTAGTATAGATATAAATGCCCATAAAATATTAATGGATTTTTATGCCTTTAATTAAATATTAATCCTTTAAATTCCTTTAATTGAATATTAATCCTTTGATACTTTGTAGTATAAATTTATTTATATTTTATGACATCTCTCTTTGGCTAAGAATCCTATTTTTCTTTTTTCTTTTTTCCTTTTTTTGACTATTTTTCTTATTTTTTTTAATTATTTTATATTATAAAATCATCTTCTAAACTTATACCTCTTTAATTACATAAATTCTAATCTTAATTAACATTAATAGTATCCATAACTCTCAACCCTTTCATATTTATAATCTTCAATTATTTATTTGTCTATTTATAACTTATTCTCTTTTTTTTTTGGCTTCTTACCTTAGTCTATTTATATGAAATTTTTCTTTCATTTCATTAGAAAAGAAAATTAAATAGACTGTACATATCTTATTCTTACGTTTTAGCATTGGCAAATGTATTCATTTCTCTTAAAGTTCTATCAGTTATGAGTGATATTTGTTTGTTTTAAAATTTTACAAAGTGATATTTGTTTGTATGATTGATATTTCTTTATTTTAAAGTTCAGTAGATCAAGAAGAAGATGTCACATTTCTGGTACAAAGCTATGACCAGACTTTTGAATCAATTTTTCTTTAGGTATGAAATTTTTAAAGATTTATCTAGAATATAATTGATTTAGTTGTTAATGAGTAGAATATTATTTCTTTGTTAAATGTATTTAATCTTACATGGTAAATACAAATTTTTTTGTTGATTGTTTATGCAAAGCTTTTGTACTTGACATTGATCCACTTCTCATTTCTCAACAACAACTAAACAACAACAAATACTCTGTTGTTCATAAATTTTAATTGTTAAAATGTGAAATGGACATCTAATTTTATATAAACTAAAGGAGAAAAAAGAAAATAATTTCCCCTTTTTGCAGTCTCTTCTTCATTTTGTAATTGCAGGTTATTCAAATTGTTAGTTATTATGTTCATTATTGAGATATAATATTTATTTTAATTGTTATTTAAGCTAATTTATTTTTTATAGGTTGTTTAAATGATTACTACTTATTATATTTGTTATTTAGGTATATATAATATTTATTTTGATTGTTACTTAATTTTTTTTAATATTATTTTGTGAATTGTGAAAATATCATATTTTTATTCTCTTTTTCATTGTACTTGTGCATGTTATTGTTATGAATCCATTTAAGGAGCCTATGTATACAATACCTTTATTAACATTTTATTGATGAGGCATATAATAATGTTTATTTGGTTATCTCTTTAAATTACTAATACCAAGACTATTTTAATTAGATTGTATATTTAATCTTAAGAAAATAAGTTTGAACAATTTGTGTTATGGAAAAATCGCTCACAAAAAATTCTCACAAAAAAAAAACAAAAAAGGATAACATCTCATATTTACATTTTCTACATTTTTAAGTTACCATTTTCCCTCTTTCTCCTTTTTTTTATTTTCAAATAAATTTTATATAGTACTTATATTTTTTCTAATTCAAGTACATATATACACATCGATTTTGATAAAAAATATTTATATAATTTTTGTAAAAACATCATGTGAAAAAATGCATTAGTAAAGATTAATCAACATAGTAGGTCACTCTATTATGCAGTTTTTTCTATGTTTTCTTGGGGACACGTAACTCAAATAAATTTGAAACTTCTTTTGTACATATTCATAGGATTAACTGTAATTATCTATTGAGATCATTGATATTATATGTTTTTTTTCCTTTTTATTTGCAAGCTGCAGAGCTTTTGCTTCTATATATTTGGACTCCTTCTCCTATTTTATGAATCATTATATTTGATTATTGTTTGTCCGTTTAGTTTTCATAGTAATAATATTTTTACAGATCATTTTCACATTCTTATCACACCAGATATAGGTGAACGATTAATTGTTTAATCATTTTATCATATAATTTTATTTCTTTATCTAATTATTTAATGATGAATAATTAATTCAGTAAAAAAGGTAGAATGATCATCAGTTTGAATATGTAACTTTTTTCTTTTAGATTTTATCTTACTCATTATATACATATATTAATTTTATTTTATATTATTTGAAAAAATCTATAGCAATTAACATGGAACACACGTGCAACGCACGTGTTCGAGAATTAGTGTATTAAATAAAAATGATTATGATTTTGAAGTAATAAATTGAAAATATTGATTCCGTCTTTGATTGCATCTATGAAACTATCTTGTAATTGAAAATTTTGATTCATTATTCACATGTGCGGAGCCAATCTAAAAGTTAACAAGTTCGACAAAACTCAACAAACAAAAATAATTGTGATTTAGAACTAATAAACTAGAAATTTTGACTCCATCTTCGATTATATCAATGAAAGTATCATGTAATTGAAAAAGTTGATTCACTATTCATGCGGGTGGAGCCAACCTAAAAGTTAACGAGTTCAACAAAACTAAATAAACAAAAATGATCGTGATTCAAAACTAGTAAACTAAAAATTCTGACCCCACCTCTAATTATACCAATGAAAGTACCCGATAATTGAAAAAGATGTTTCTTTGTTTGGACAGGCGGAGCTAGCCTTAAAATTACAAGTTCGATAAAACTTAGAAACTAAAAATCCAGATTCTGTTGTTGATTATTCACAAATCATCTATACTTGAAAGTGAGATCTATTAGTGTTAAAGTGATTAAAAAGTACTAATCAAGAAAATTTCCACTAATCACATCAAGAATTTGAACCATAACAAAATAAAAAATCACCAAAAAATTCTACGAAAACAACCAACCTTGCAAATTCAATCAAGAATTTGCTCTTTTTCCCCAAGATCAAATTCTCCATATTTCAACTTTTCAAGATAATCACCAAAAGACATAAGATCACATTTTTTGTTGATCATCATAGCCACACGACCATCAGGCACATCAATCAAACTCAGAGTTTGCTGACTGTTTTAATGATTCTCATGAAACAATGTATGAACATCAGCGTACACATTTTCAAGAATGACATTTTTATATTCAGCACAAAAAAGGTTAGAAATTACAAAATTCATAGTTGGTGCCATTGAAAATGCCTTGAAGATTGTATTTTTATATACTCTTAATTTAAAAACAAATTCCCTTATGTATATAGATGTATTTAATAAAAGTAAAATTCTCTAGTTTAAAAATGACAATGCAAATAAAGAGAAATAAATAAAATTTTCATGGATAAATGGGGAATTTTTTAAATCAAAATGATGAACTTTTAATAGAAATAAAAAGAAAAAAGAGAATAAATAATGATATACTGAAACTAAAAGATATATCAGTCTATTCGGTGAAAAATCATGAAAAGTTTTAGTGGGTTTTAATAGAAGAAAAAAAGGGTGTTCTTTTATAGGGACTTAGGGTAGAGAGAGAATGGGGGGTGACACTTCTTTTGTTTTAAAATATTTGTCGTTTTGCTTAATTACACATTTCTTAGCAACTTTAAAATATTTGTAGCATTTCTCATTTACACATTTTCTGACCATTTGTTTGAATGATTATTATCTGCTATTATGTGTTGAGTTGTTAGTTTGAATATAATCTTTATTTTAATTTTATTACATCATATCATTAAATTTATTATTAGGTAACAATGAAAAGTTTTAGATGTAACTGGCACCTAGTTTCACACTTGACTTTGAGTTGACCCTTGTTGAACCACTAACTAGAGTAATAACAACCATAAAATCAAGAAAATAAACAAGTATACCTTAGCTTAAAAATAAATTCTTATCCAATAAAGCCCTTGTCGATATAATCTATTCCAATATCAATTAATCCCAACAATTCATTGTAATGACCTGATCTCATCGTTGTGGATAGATCAATAGGGAAGGAATTTATGCCAGAAAATTTTTGAGTTGTGATTTGAAAAGTTTTAGACTAGGCTAGACTTGGATGAAATTTGAATCATGTGAAGTCTAGAATAATCCATTTGTAAGTTTGATATTCAAATAGAGAGCCAAGATGATAAGGAGAATATATGGATTTACAAAACTAAATTTGGGCGAGTATAACTCACAAAATTGATCTTGACACTAACGATATATTTTGAAACATCATGATTTGAGACTGAGTCATAAATCTGCAATTGGGACGCGAGTTATGAAGTTTCTACTTCTGTGCAACCTTCTATGGCAAGATTGATCTCGTTATGGCGGTGCCGCCATGGTTTGGTAAGTCGCTGACATAGCGGGACAATCATGAACTAAAAATTCAAAAAAGTCTAATTAACCACAAAGTATGCATTGTGATTTCTGATTTTATTAGGAACGGGTGCATATATATAATTATGACCTTATATGTTTGTGTGTGTAATGACCCTAAAGGTCATTTTTAGAAATTTTAGCTAAATTTCTATTTTACCCTTTGCAAATGTTGCTTCAAGTTATTTTGGTTTAGTTGAAAAGTCGAATTTTGAAAATCTTGTAAAAGATTGAAGTTTTACAAAAGAAGGAGTTTTTAAAGGCTCAAGTTGAGAAATTTTGAGTTTTGGGTATTCTTGAGTTTCAAGTGTCAGAATTCGATTCTGTCAATTTCATTAGCTCCAAAATGTCGAAACTAGTCTATGAGAACTTGCAGAAATAATTTCAGAGCTAAATGAAATCTTTGGATCCAAAGTTGTGTTTTTAGTCATTTTTGAAGTCAAAGTTTGACTTTGGTCAACATTTGGAGTTCGGAGGTTCGAATTGAAATTCGACAGTTCCAGTAATTTTGAATGGTCAAACTAATGCTAGGAAAGGTCTCGTCATAATTTTTAGAGATTTTGATAGTAGTTTTGGTATTTTGAACTTTAAACTAGTTTAATTAAGTTGAATTGGTAAATGAGTCGTATAGGCCTCAAAATCAAATTCTAATTATTTCGTTGAGTCCGAATTGTTATTTCTGGTATGAATACATGTATGATTTATGAAATTTTATTTTCAGATGAATTTCAAGAGTCCATATCAGATTTTGATCATAACTGAATTTTTTTCTGGTTTTGGTATAACTTACCTTTCTTCTCCGCATTTGTAGAGGTCTAGGTGACCTAGCACTCCGCGTTTGTGGGGGTTCGATCCGTGTTAACAGAGGCGACCTCATTTCTGATCCGCATTTGCGGATAGGTGTTCGCATTTGCAGAGAAGTCAACTTGGTTGACTTTCGCGTTCGTGGATTTCAGTCCACGTTCATGGAGGTCTTTTTAGGCTTGAACTATGTTAAATCCAAGAAACAGTAATTTTACTCCAGTTTCAAATTATTTCAAGCTTTTGCGACGATTTTTTATGAGACTTTTTGTGAATTTCTTTTGGGTAAGCATTTCTAACAACATTTAATTTATTTTCATGACTTTTTTCTTGATTTTGACTTGAATTTCATGATTTTTGATATTTAAAATTGGGAATTTTAAGTATATGATTTTAAAATTTTAATTGATAATTTATCCTTTGTTTTGAACTTAATTTTAGTAAAAGTTTTACCCACAAACTCCTTTTCTCGAGTAGATTCATAATTTCAAGTCAATTTCTAGATTTGGGGACTTTGAATTTTAGTCCTAGTTTTGACCATTTTGCCCTTTTCACCCGAATTGATTGATTCTAGTGTCATTAGATTCGTTATGTGATTGTGATGCTATATTTGATTAGATTGTGATATTTTTGGGTGAGAATTCAAGGGGAAAGGCTTTGGTTATTACTTGGTTTGACTACTAGTTGAGGCAAGTAGAATCCTAAACCTTGTTAAGCTTACTGAAACATTACATGTTCTTTAGTTATGATTTGAAATGATTGTATACTCGTAGTTGATTGAGTTGCACTTGGTAAATTGTGAGAATATTATTTAATTATGAATTTCATCTATGACTTGAAAGTTCAAAATGACATTGATACTCGTTGACTTGTGTTACAATATTGAGAATTCTTTGTGATATGATAATGTGACGTATGGATAGTGTTATGTTGGCTTATTGTTGTAATTGGATATATGATGATTGAGTTTCACTTGTGGGCTAGAGAAGTTGATTATATGCTTGAAGTGGACTCGTCATTATGCCTTGTTGATTGTATTATTTGACTTGAGATAATATATCTATTGTGAAGTGAACTCCTATTTACACTCATCATTATTGCATCATATATAAATATTCTTGATGTGCATTGTGAATGAGTACCACTGATGAAACACATGAGAAATATGAATTGGGCCATATATTCGTGGGGGGGAAACATTGAAAGAAAAATAGGGATCGAGCTACCCATCCGTGATGGAAAATATTGAAAGAGAAATAGGGATCGGGCCACACATTCGTGGCGAAAAATACTGATATATATACTGAGATCATGCCTCACGTCTGGAGCAGGTACATGGAAAAATATGTCCCCCATAGGTTTCAGACTGATTATATCAGCAGATGTGTATCATAGGACAAATATGCATCACGAAATATTGTGTTACATAATTTCATTTCATGCCATTTCCATTCCATATCATCTTATTTTTATGATTTGATTTAGTAATTGCGAATAAATTACGTGATGGATGCACTTGAGTTACACTTATTGATTATTTTAAACTACCTGAAGATATTTGTTATGTGACTGAGTTGTACATTGAGATATATATTGTGGTATTATTGAACTACATTCTGGGGTATCTGTTGACAATGTTTCTGGCTAGTTGTGTGTGTATATATATATATATATATATATAATTATTGTTGGAAATTTTTTTAGTGCAGGGGTGTAGTTCCAGGATATGTGATTGGTACATGGACAAATATGTCCTTCGTGGGCTCTGGACTAATTATATTAGCAGATGTGTATTATAGGATAAATATGTGTCACGATTACTAGACATTGCATTACATCATTTCATTTCATGCCATTTCCATTCCATATCATGCCATATCATCTTGTATTTATGATTTGATTTAGTTATTGCAACTAAATTACGTGATGGATGCACTTAAGTTACTTACTGATTATTTGAAACTATATGAAGATATATGTTATGTGATCGAGATGTACATTGAGATATATATTGTGGTATTATTGATCTACATTCTAGGGTATCTATTGACAATGATTAATGGCTAGTCGTATATATGTATATATGTATATATATATATATCGTTGCTGAGACTTTTCTGAGTGCAGGGGTGTAGTTCTGCGGTATGTGGTTAGTATGGAAGGAGTATTTTGTTCTATATGCTTTACTTGTTATTTAGATCCTCTTACTTGGAAGGTCATTGATACTTTATATCGCATCACAAGAGCAATCACTTGGGGCACTATTTGCTCAGAAGAATGAAGATAATAAGGAACAAGCATTGTACTACTTAAGTTGGACTTTGATAGGAGCTGATTTGAAATACACGTCTGTTGAATAAATGTGTTTTGCATTGCTTTATGTGATAAAGAAACTAAGGCATTATTTCGAAGCATATACCATCCAATTAATTTCTCAAGTTGATCTTATAAAGTTTGTAATGACTCAACCAGTTCTCTCAGGACATCTGGTAAGATGGTCTATATTGTTTAACCAATATGACATTGTATACATACCTCAAAAAGCTATAAATGGACGAGCACTCACAAATTTTCTTGTTGATCACCCTCTTCCAGTAGAGTGGGAGGTCCCAGATGAGCTTCCTGATGAAGATGCATTATTTATTGAAGATCTATCGACATGGACAATGTTCTTTGATAGGGATGCACTTTGAGATGGAGTGGGAGCAAGAGTTATGTTGATATCCCCGAAAAGACTAATCTTACCATTTTCATTTGTTCTAGGTGAAACGTGCTCTAACAATATTGCAAAAATATCAAGCTCTGATTATTGGTCTTGAAATGACATTGGATATGAAGATCTCACAGTTGTACATTTATGGTAACTCTAAGTTGATCATCAATCAATTATTAAGGTGTTATAAGGTAAAAAAGGAAGATATTATCCCATATCATCAATATATTTATTTACTCGTGAGCTTCAATCAAGTGTTATTAAACCATGTTCCAAGACAAGAAAATCACATGGCTGATTCTTTGGATAACTTGGCCACAACAATGGCATTCAGAGAAAATGATTCGACAAAAGTGTTTGTATGCTATCGATGGGTTACTCCTGGATGTCTTGATCTTTAAATCAACGAGAGCCATCATACGTCCATTCAAGTTATTAAAGAAGAGGATTGGAGACAACCACTAATTGACTACCTAGAACATGGAATGTTGCCTGATGAAGACGTAAGACAAAAAGCATAAATCAAAAAAGGGCACCATGATTCATTTTCTATGAGGGAAATTATTTTGTCGCTCATATGAAGGTTATTCCTACGATGTCTTGACAAAGAAGAAACTTGACAAATAATGGAAGAAGTGCATTCTGGCATTTGTGAAGCACACCAATAAGGGCCCAAGCTTCATTTCTGTATCAAGAGGATGACATACTACTGGTAACAATGGTGATGGACTGTCTAGATCATGCTAAAAGGTATTAAGTGTGTCAATTCCATGCTAATTACATACACTAACCCCCTGAGCCTCTTCACCCATCCATGACATCATGGACTTTTGATGTATGGGGAATCGATGTTGTTGGACCTCTTCCGGAGTCATCAAAATGTTAGATATATATCTTGGCGGCCACTGACTACTTCTCAAGGTGGGCTGAATCTATTCCATTGAAAGAGGTAAAGAAGGAAAATGTTATTGACTTTATCAAGTCAAGCATAATTTTTAGGTATGGCATACTAAGGTACATAATTACTGATAATGAAACATCTTTCGACAATAAGCTTATGAGGAGTTTGTGCGAGAAATTTAGTTTTAAGAAACACAAGTCTTCAATGTATAATGCACTTGTCAATGGCCTTGCTGAAGTTTTTAATAAGACACTAGGTAACTTGTTGAAGAAAGTCGTTGCAAAGAATCAAAAGGACTAGCATGAGAAGTTTGGTGAAACTTTATGGGCATACCGATCAACCTTCAGAACTGTTACAAAAGCAACTCCATACTCTCTAGTATATGGTTTAGAAACGGTCCTTCCATTAGAATAACAAATTCCATCACTAAGAATTGCAATCCAAGAGGGACTTACGTTTGAAAGAACAGTGAGCTTCGTCTAGCAGAGTTGGAGGCATTGGATGAGAAAAGACTGGAAGCACAACAAAAGTTGGAATTCTATTAAGCTCAACTAGCTAGAGCTTTTAACAAGAAAGTGTGGCCACAATCATTTCAAGCAGGAGACTTGGTCTTAGCTGTTTGAAGACCTAAAATCCTCAACAAGCGCATGGGCGATAAGTTCACATCAAAATGGGATGGTCTATATACCGTGAAGGAAGTATATTCAAATGGTGCATATATAATTGTGGATAAAGATGACCTAAGAATTGGTCCGATCAATGGCAAATTCTTGAAGCACTACTTCCATAAAAGTTGCCTAATGCTCCTTAACGCATGAGTATAAATTGCATGTTACTCCTGGACCGCATAAGTTTAAACTATGTACGACAAAAAAATAAAAAAAAACTCATCTCTTTGAACTACGTTATGACTTGATCCTCTTTATTGAGGTACATAGGTAGCTTATAATATCATTCTAAGTTCAGTCGTATGAGTTAAAAAAGAAGGAGATACACTATATGCTCGAGTGCCACATAAAACATAATTGTTCAATTTTTGAGTCTCTTTCTTATATAGCCGCAAAGCAAATGCGTTGCCAGTCAGATTCTTGAAGTGGTCTGTCGCCAGAGTTGCAATGAAAGAGAAGAGTGAAACATTAAGTTATTGCTTTCTTAAATCTCATCCACCAAAGATCAAAATTTGGGGACAGGATAAACATGACTTCGAAGTTAACTTCAGAAATTACTGAAATAAATCACAAATCATTGAGCTCAAAATTTCATAAGATCCAGTGACTTGTAATTCTAGATTTGAAAGATCAAGTTACGAATTTTACAAGGTTACAAACTAGTGCTTTACTAGAAAAAAAAGAGTTGCACTAGAAGGTGTAATTATATTATGTTAGATGAAAATTCTCGACAAGCCTTAAAGATTATTTACAATGAGGGCAGATTCATTAGTTGTGTTCTCTTATAATAAAAAATGAAGAAGAGATATTCAAATTTTGAAGAGAGACGAGATTCATAAAGTGATCATTTTATTACTCCAAGAAAGAAATGTCACTATATTATAATAAGCAAATTCTGAAATAAATAAGTAAATCCATAAGCAAGAATTTAAACTATGGAAAAGGATTGAATTCTAGGATTCATTGGTGACTCGTCTTGACTGCTTCCTACAACTTGGATAGCTTTTCCACTTCATCTTCAAACAACGGATGACTCTCCTCAATGGCACAAATTTCACCTTCAAAAGTGATAATCTCCTCATGATGTTTAGATAGTAATTGTTTATTTTGTTCTTCTATACATACAATAATCTTCTTCTTCTTTGTGGTCAAGGTCTTTAATTCTCCATCAATTTTTGCAAGAATTGCTTAAAGATCCTCCATACACCCATTTTCTTTTGTGGTTTCCTCGTTTACCTTGATAAGACATTGTTGCACATCAGAAAGTAACTTTTGGTGACATTCTTTAGTCCTTTTTTTAGATGAAGACAATTTTATAGCATCATACTCTTCATATGTCTTGAAAAAAGCCTTAACAGAATCCTCCAAAACAAGCATATTGATATCATTAGTCATCTTGACCTCTTCTAAAATCAAGTTGACACCATCTTTTATCTTCAAAACGTTATCTCAAGAACCAAGGGAGAATTTTGTCACCCACTTGCACAAGGCACCCCACATCTTTGAAACATAATGCATCTTGAAAGAAGATATCATCTCTTGTGGTTCAAGATTAGGAATAGCAAGTTCTACTTCATTCTCTAAAAATTTTGAAGGAGGAAGAAGATATATTGAGATAGCTTGAGCTAGTAGTACCATCTTCATCCAGGATGCCACTAAGCATGTCGATGGACGCACCTTTGATACCTAACTTAAAAAAATGAGAAAGGGTTAACAAAGGGATAAATAAATAAATAAAAGAGGTTAACCATTAAAAAAGAAGAAAAATAATTGTACTTGTTCTGCGAGTTCAAGAAATGACATGATAGAGCTATGAGAATCGACAAAAAATATTTAATTGTCTATGTTGATCATGTCTAGGTCATCAAACTTGCCATATTGGTCTTTTACCTTCTTCCTTTTGTGACTCCAATGTCCATCCCGATCTGGTTCACCTTCCATTGAGCTAGTGTCTTCATATGCACCTACAACTGCATCTGAAAGGATAAGTGAAGTCTTATCTTTGGAAAATATTTTGGTTGATGACTGCCTAGTAGCTTTTTCAAATAAGATAGAAAGGTCTTTTCTCTTGCAAACTTTCTCCAATGTCATAGAAGAAGTGATACATATTTTTGATGTCAATGAAGGAGGCTTTGCTGCATTTCCATTTCGCAGTGACACACCCTTTGAAGTCAAAGACTTAGATGACTGACCTACTTGTGACTTAACAAGGGGAGAATAATAGGACTTACTTTGATCTTGGGATCAATGAAGAGTGGTAAACTTTAGATTATTCATGAGTATCATCACGCTTTGAACACTTTCCAAAAAGGTTTGTTCGACCAGCTACCTACCAATTTGCATATCTGCAAGTCATTAATAGCATATTAGGACGGGGTGGAATGATAATTGTCGAGGAGATACCTAGGCGAGTATAGGAATCCCAAAGTTGTACTAATTCTTAAAGTGTGTCATTATATCATAACTCAATCAAATTACCAGGTAAGTCTTGGCTGAATTTGAATTGACGACTAAATCTATGAGAACTATAAGTCTCCATAATAAGGCGATCATCATGTTTGATGATAGGATGACTCGAATGAAGACCGACAAAATAATCATTCCAAGAGCTAGACTATTCGCCCTATTCACAAGAGATAACTCTTTAGACTGCAACGTGGCCAAGTGGTGAAGATGGTGAATATTCAAATCCTAAAATAGTGTTCGTGCACCTACAAGGTCAAAGTATTTAACCATTTTCTCTCCACCAATCTTACATATGCAGGTACCATTGTGATGGCAATTATGATGGTAAGTATCAAAATAAGCACCAATCCATCCATAGACATATTTTATGGGGAATATTATGCCAGTCGCTCTCAAATTTGATGAAGACGAAATCTCTTTCAAACCTATATAAATACTCGCCAAGATAGGGATCACTGATGAAAACTTCTCCTTATGAGCCATTAAACTGGAAACATAAAAGACACTAGGATGAATGTTGTCAAAATTCTTGGTAGGAAGGGGAAACTTACAAAGCCAAAATGCAAGAAAAACAACTAAATTCATCTCTTCTCTAAGAGATCCCTCCATGTCTAACTTGATGAAAGGAGCATTCTCTTTCCCAGTTTGTGGTAAAAAGGACATGTCTATGTAGCCTGAAGGATTATTACTTGCTCTTGGTCTAGGTCGTTGTTTGGACACTTGTGGTGGTGGTTCTTTGTAGCTCTCCAGTCCTCTAAACCAGAAACTCGCCCAGTCATAGAAAAGAACCTTTTGAGATGCACCCTTTGCAAGTCGATGAAATACCAAAAATAGATAAGCACAAGTCTTAGGAAGAAATGGCTCCCCTTATGGATTTGCTTGTGTCAATTTTTGGGCCAAAGGAATGACTCATCATAGAAAGCTCCATGGATATGAAGTCCTTCAATCATGCGCATATCCCACAGTGAAATAGAGAGCTCACCAATACCAACAAATATAGTATTGGTTGATGAATGCCAAAGTTCACAAAAAGTCTGCACCACGTTCTCATTGACGCCGTACGTAAATAAGAAGGCAAAAATAGCATCATACAGATATACTCTAACACCTCTTTATAATGGCTAAGAACATCCTCCACCCATTCCCAATAGTGAGTAGTGTATCAAAATTTTCCAAAACAAGAAGAAGGATAACTCTACGTGACAAGATCTTCATCGAAAACTTTAGGCGAAGTAGCATCAGTTGCCTTATTATGCGTAGATGATTGCAGAATAAAAGTAATGGTATTAATAGGCTTGTTGAAGTTGAGAACATCAATTTCCTCCTTTTTTGACCATTGGATTAGATAGATGGAGTCGTTAGGTGACCCTCTATCGAGCGAGAAAGCACCAATCACAGGAGGGTGGACTACCAAAGTAAGGACCTTGGCATGTAGGTCTTGTTTGTCGTTTGAAATCTCAAGTTGAGGATGTGAAGAATTGAGATCATGAAAGTTTATCTTGCTTGCATAAATATGCAACTATATCCTCTGTGTTTTAAGACTTGCCAAAAAAGGATTAGCAAAAAGACGATATTCGTGAGGCCAAGGCTGACGAGAACAACATATTAAAATGTATATGCTAAACTTTAGAAACTCACCTGAGATAATTTAGGAATAATCAAATTGTCATTTCTATGTGAGACGTAGCCCTTCGAGTCTAATTTCCATCGCCGCAAACCACTCATAATTTTGATATTCCTAAGTCAATATATGATGATTTTTGTGAAGCCACATAAAACTGATATTACCAACGAACTAGAGCTTGAAGGTAGTTTTCAAAACATTACTTGAGATAATGTTGAATCAATCTGATTGTCATTTTCATCTGATACATAGCCCTTCGAGTCTACTTTTCAGTGCCATAAACCGCTCATGATTTTGATATTATTAAGTCAAGATACGATGATTTTCGTAAAGTCGCACAAAGCTGAAATTACTAGCGAACTAGAGCTTGAAGGTAGTTTTCAAAACATTACTTGAGATAATCTAGAAGTAAGATAATCATCATTTTTATCTGAGATGTAACCCTTCAAGTATACTTTCCAGCACCATAAATCGTTCATAATTTTAATATTCCTAAATCAAGATATGACAAATTTCGTGAAGTCATGCAAAGCTGAAATCACCAGCGAACCAAAACGTAAATGTAGTTTTCAAAAAATTACCTAAAATAATCTAGAAGCAATCTGATTGTTGTTTTCTCGTAAAGTGTATCCCTTCGAATCTACTTTTCAGCACCATAAACAGCTTGTGATTTTGATATTCCTAAGTAAAGATACAATGATTTTCGTGTAGTCATGCAAAACTAAAGTTTTCTTATTCTCGTGAGCCTATTCTTATGCAGTGAACTGATGGTATTCTATCTATGGCTTTGACATATTTATATAGACTCATGAACGAAGGAATTCAATTTCCTTTCAACAAGGAATCTACTCAAGAATTTATTTTTGTAAAGGACTTAGAATCTTAGTCCGAAGATCACTCGGAAAACACAACTTAAAGGACTTGAAATCCTTATCCCGGAAATCCACGATTTATAATATGTTTCGGAAATGATAGCTTATCCAGGTGTGGTCCAATTTATATATAAATAAAAAAAATATGATATCATCTATAACACTTCAAGCCACATCTCGTTTTCAATAAATCTACACTTCGACAAGCCTTGAAGTAGGAGGCATCTGTAGACACATAAATTTTAGTGGATTTAATTCATACAAAATTTAAATTTAAATTCATGATCATTTGGGTTGAATTAATTAATTTGGGATTCACAAATTAATAAGTTCATTTTATTAGTTTCAAGTACAAACTCCATTTCGTCTTGAGGCCTAAGCTTATGCCACGTGTGAAGATGACTTGGCATCTTAGTCAAGTTCAACACCAACAAGAGAATGTCATGTGTTCTCATGATGTGACAATTTTAGTCAAAGTTCAACAACCAATCAAAAATCAATCATATCACATAGTATTTGTGAAAAGCTTGATAACTTACAAGAACCAATCAAAAGAAGGCAAAAGAGTTCATCCATATTTGGACTGCGTCCCTCCTACAATTATAAATCGGAGGGTTACATAATTTTCTGAGGACATTTTGCAAGCATTGGACAACACTAACTACATAGCTCTTTGAAGAGGTGGTCAACGGAGTTCTTCCCGGAGATCGACTTGAAATGACGAAGTGTTGCCGACATTCCCGAAGATCAAACACATCTCAAGGAGGTCTACATCATCCTCCATTTGAGAAATATGCTATTACCGGTCCTCGAATTACGAAAACACATTAGGAGAGAAGAATTAAGAGAACAACAAAATTATACTCATTAAAGATTCACCAATAAAATTATCTTTTCTTGTATTTATTTTAATTGCAGTTAATTTTCTGCATTTACGAAAATTTATTGTGAACAATCCTACACTACCATGTGGCTTGCTTCGTCAAGCCGACTAGTCAACCATTAGTTGTAGGGGCATTTTTAGGCCAAAAATAACATTGAGGGCATTGTTGGTCCAGCAGGGGAACGAGGGTATCTTTTAGCCAAATTCAATAGGTTAGAGGAATTTTTGGCTCTTTTTCGTTCAACTTAGTTTGGATGAAAGAATTAGCACAAACATTATGCAGCTTTTAAAAAAATTAGGTTATGCAACTAAATCATAAATGCCACAAATTCTTTAATAGTGATTTATTGTTACATTATTTTATATTGATGGTGCTTGTTGTTGGTCATAACGCTCACAATATTCAAATGTTGAACCAAGAGCTGAATAAATCTTTTGCTATTAAAGACTTAAAACCAACAAGATAGATTCTACCAACAAGATAGATTCTTAGTATGCAGATTATTTATGATAGAAAGGTCGAGAAATTGTGGTTATCATAAGAAAAGTATGTTTAGAAAGTACTTGTAGGTTCAATATGGATAAAGTTAAGATTGTCAATACACCTTTAACTGTGCACTTTAAATTGAGCACGAAGCAGCATTTTCTAGTGATGGTTAGAAGAAAGATATGAAGAAAGTTCATGTGCCTCAATTGTTGGTAGTTTAGTGTATGTAATGGTGTGTATAAGATCATATGTTTCTCATATTGTTGGTATTATTAGTCGTTTTCTTTCTAATATAGGAAGAGAGTATTGAAATATTGTGTAGTGGATTATGAGATATTTTTGTGGCACATAGTCTAAAGTTTATTTTTTGGAACAAAAAAAGTTTGTTCTTTATGGTTACACTAGATATGGTCGATGATGTTGATACTCGTAAGTCTACTCCAGGCTACTTGATTACTTTTCTAGGGGAAGCTATATCTTGGTAATTTAGGTTGCAAAAATGTGTTGCTCTATTTACTAAAGAAGCTGAATTTATTGCTACTGTTGAAACTTGTAAAGAGTTGCTTTATATGAAGAGATCTTAGGGGAATTTGGTTGTGCTTAAGAGAGGTATGTGCTATATTGCAATAGTTAGTGTTATTCACCTCGAAAATAATTCTATATTTCATAATCGATCTTATAAATACATTGATATGAAATATCATTGGATTTGAGATGTGTTAAATTTTTAAGATGCTTGAACTTGAGAAAATCCATACAGATGATAATGGTTCCAGCATGATGACTAAAGCTTTTTCAAGAGGGAAGTTCAATGAGTGTTGCATGATGGCCAGAAATCAGAATGGCAGTCTCCACATAATCAGAAGGGGGAGAATTGTTGAATTTTGGATCTTCTTTCTATATGAACAAATAAAAATTCAGTTTGGACCAATCCACTTTTATCTATTATTCCACTACTATGGTGAATATATACGACCTCTTTAGGTCTTCTTTCCCCACATACAAGAGATAGATCAACAAGCAGCCACATAGAGAGGAAAGTGAGAGAAAGAGTGTAGATTCTTGCACCTATTTTTTAATTCCTAGTAGTCAATTTCAAATTGTGATTTTCATTTTGTCCTTGTTCAATTGAGATGATTTTTTTGATAACTTGTTTTTTTAATTTTAATCTTTGATTGAGAACTGATAGAGGTATATTCGAAGTCTTGTAGCTTCAAATTCAACTCGTGAACATCTGTATTTTGGTGATTTTACTCCTCCACTTCTTTAATTCTTTGTTAGTGTTTGTTTTTTCCAACAAGAACTTCATGAACTTAAGAGCTTTAAGAACTTGAGAACAACAATGTAGTGAAAGCAGTAGGTATTTGTGATGAAAATCGAATGAAATACAATTTTGCAATAGAAATGTTTTTATAATATGACACTTAGTATATTAGTTATGTGCGCAACTATATATGGATTCTTCAAAGTGGATCCCCATATATATATATAGTTTTACTCCACACATCATGTAGTGATGTACTTAAATTAAGTCCCAACAAAAGCTAACAGAATTACGGTACATAAATTTCAACTCTATCTTTTTTTAAGTCAAACAACTTCTATATAGAAGAACGGAGTGAACCTAGAAAAGTTTTATGATGTTCTCATGCCATAATAGGATCAATTAACAACATCGAAATGACATCCTTCAAGTTATATTTGGAAAAACTATAAGAATCTTCATCTTTATACACGAACTCTGCCGTCCTTGTAAGGTTTAACACAACATTGAGAAAGACCCTTGGCATAATGACAATGTGTTTGAGGTAGTCTTGATTCAAATCCTTCCAACAATTTGCTATTATTTTTCTTATCTCCATATGTGCTTGTTCCTTTGTGACACTATATTCATCCATGTAACATTCAATTCCAGAAGCTGCATCTCCTCTTTCCTGTTCAATCTACATCCCACAATATAAATAAATAAAAAAACGAGAGATACAATTCATTACTATCATATAATGGTATGAGATGGATGCATTTTAATGATTGAGTTATACTTGCACAGTAATTTTTGTCCAACTTATTACCTAGTCTATTAAGAGGAAAATCATATATTTAATGAGGATTCCACTAAAAAAAATTAATTTAAACTTTGTAAACCGACAATCTACAATCACCACAACAAATAAAAAGATTTGGCGGCAATAATATAATTATTGCTATAAATATCACTAAAGCTTTTAGCGACTTTGGATGCATATTAACTCAATTGCCTCTGACCTTTTTTGCGGCAATATTTATATTTTTTTCATAAATATTACCGCTAAATGCTTTTGTTGAAAAAAATCTATTACCACGTGGAGATATGCTCATCTCTCACCAACGATGGCCAACTTATCCAAGGCCAAGTCAAAGAGATTAATGACCTAGACACTAAGTGAGAAACATACTCTACTCCATAAATTATAAGTTACATAAACAATAGTTGCATGTAACTATTCTTAGCAAGTCTTTATGGTAACATCATAAATAAAGTTAAAAACATATTGTAAAAAGTTAACATCCACATTGATAATATTGATATACCTCATGTGATACAAGATCATTGAGTAATCTTGCAATGATACTAGAAGCAACCATTATTGGAGGTTCAGTTGCTATCCAGTCAAATGCATCCTTAGTTGCTACATCTCCCATGCCTAAAAAGAAAATAGTTGCAAACAAATGGTAAGTGCTAGATACAGCTCCATTCTTCACATACTGCTCCATCCTTGGCACAATCTTCCCATGATACCATTTTGCCTCTTGGAAGTAAGCCCTCAATACTTTTTTCATCTGAAAGATCAAATAACTAGCAAAATGAAGTGTTTTTCCGAAAGACATTAGGAGAAAGAATGCGGCAATTTGAATAGAATATTTTCACTTTGAATGGACTATGACTTTTCTGATAAGGCATATAGTACATGTTCATGCAGCATCCTTACATTTGTTGGCTATAAATTCAGAAGATAGTCTCATTTTAAACAATCACTTTTCTCCATATTTTCTCAAATACAAATATCGAATCTTTGTGTGATTTGTATAGTCTTCAAGTCGACGAGTTCATATTAGCGTTTAAGGTACCATGAAGTAATCTAACTGGGATACAGTGAAGGAATTAAATTTCTTAAAGTCACATGGTATATTTTGTGGACTTAAATATTTCAATGTTTCTTTTCCAGTTTACTTCAATTTTCTGATTTATTCCCTTTGTCTCATTTTATGTGACACATTTTTTTTTGTCCATCCCAAAAAGGGTGTCACCTTACTATCACTAGAAATAATTTAACTTTAAAATTTCTTTTTTACCTTTAATGAAATGATTTACAATCACACAAATATCTAATAATTATTTGGACCACAAGTTTAAGAAGTCTTTCTTTTTTGTTGTAATATTGTACCAAGTCAAATGGTGCCGCATAAAATAAAATAGTGAAAGTACTATTTATAGATGATTTATGTTATTTTTAGTAGTTGGATTGATCACAACTTAAATAGTGTCGCAATTTTATTACCTCATTTATAGAATAATTGACGAGATATGATTTATTTTCATTCGCCAACTCTTTCTCTATTTCATTGTAAACATCTAGAAGGCCATGGTAAATAATCTTCATATACGGTGGTAAATGTTCTGAAGCATCAGGATTCCACCTGCATAAATGAAGAACATCAATAATTATTCCTCAATCTTGTTTCTTTATTTAAGCGCATATCGTCATTGAAGAAAAAAAAATAAAAGTGATAAATAGGTATGAATATGCCCAAAAAACAATTACCTTTCAATTGCCTCTGTGAGGAGAGTAAGTTCATCTAGTGTCCCATAGGTATCATAAGTGTCATCCATAATTGAACAAAAGCAAAAAACTTTTGTTGATATTTTTCTTGAAAAGCTATATTGGGGCTCAAAGTTTATGCCTAAACACCAAAAATATAACTCAACCACTCTGTCTCTTGCGTAAGATACTGCCTTCATGATTTCCAATTCCTTCCACCACCTAAAATGTCAAATTGGACCAACAAATTGTGTGTTGATTTAGTAGACAATTGGATGATATTTGGTGGAAATTGATGAAATGGAGTATATAGTTGGAAGAATAACTTTCATTTGAAAACTAAACTTCAGTATTGTAAAGTGATGACAATTCTAAAAAATGTTTCATCTCTCATTTTATGTGACACTTTATTCTTTTTAATTTGTCCCAAAAATAAAGATACCTTACTAGAATTAAAAAGAATTTAATTTAAAATTTTTCTTTTTGCCTTTAATGAAATGATTTTCAACTACACAAATACATATAGATGGTTTTAGACCACAAGTTTCAAAAGTCTACCATTTTTTCTTAAACACTTTGTTAAATCAAATGATGCCATAATAAATGAAGAGGAAGGACTATTTTTCCATTGAAATTTTCCACTGAAAAATATTCATTAGTTACTTCTACGGACATTTTGATTGAATTGAAAAAAAGAAGAAGAAAAACAATAGTATTTTCACACAGAAAAATTTAAAAGCTTCCCAATATTATTTTAGATAGAGTTTATTTTTCACCATGCGTTTTTCTAATGAGTTGATTAATTAAAAATTAATTTTTTAAAAAATTAAGTTTTATAATATATTTTTTTTGCAATAGAAAAAGCCTTTAATATTTCTTATTAATAGTGTATAGGTAAATGTGTAGGTTGCCAATTACCTTGTGAGGTCACATAGCTCCTTTTTATGCAACCTTTGCAAGATGTTAAAGTCCAATTTAGCAAAGTTTAGTAACACTTGATTGCATGATTCATCTTCTTTGTAAATTGATATGTATTTCCATGCTTCCATCCTCACTAAACCATCTCTGATTGAGAACTTCAATGCATTACTGACTTGTTGTGCAAGAGAATTACTCAATTTAGGCAAAATTAGTTTCAATTGGGTGGTAGTGAAATTAATTGCTTCATCCAAAATTTGTTCACCATGTACACTAAATTGTGCTGCCTCATACAAGCTCAACATTCCTTGCACGTCCCTAACCAAAGCTTCCTTGTAATTTCCTTGATCATCAGTGAATTTCCTAAAAACATCTGAATATTCAAGAAAAAGTTAAGCAAAAGAGGACAAGAAAAACGTTAGGCTATGTTAAATTTGGATAGCTCAAAATAGCTAGATTAAGTTAATCAAAATGTTAATTGGATTGAAATAGATTAAGTCAAAATAGGCTAAATAATGAGTCATATCTCAATCCGTCCAACTCTTACCAGATTTTCTTTGTTTGTTTTCTTATAATTGTTTTTAAAATATATAATAATTATTTTTTCTATTATGACTATGTAGTATATAACATACAAAAAAGTCTTTTAAAAGTATTCTTACAATGTTTTTCATGAGATAATTCAATTCAATATCAACCCTATTAAAATAAGTTTAATTAACTAATAAATGAACGGATTGGACACTAACAAACATCGTGAATTAGATAAATCATAAATTAATTTCGGAATCTGTCTTTTCCTCCTTATTAAAGATTGTATTAAATAGTTAGAAATACTTACCACACGAAACATAATAACCTTGTAGCCTAAGTAATCGAAAACTTAGCGCAATAGCATAAAGGTTATTGGCATCATCAACTTCACCAACCCATTCTTCATAACCTTCATAGAGATAACTCAATGATTCACGGATCTCACGTTCAAAATGATAATCTACTCCTAGACGTTGGATTGTGTTGATTAGTTCAAGCTTTTGTAATGATTTTGATGGAGCCATCACTAGCATCTTTCTCACTTCTTCTTTTAGGTCTGCATGTTGCTTCTCTTCCTTCTCATTGGCTCCCTACACGATCGAGTACATCTCAGAATGTGTCGTCATACAAGGGAACATAGGGATATAAAAAAAAAAGGGTCCAATCAACTTGCATCGATAAAAAAAATATTTTTTTTATGGAGAGATACTCCAAAATTTTAAAATGAAATAAAATAAAGTTGGGTTAGATGAATAAATGAGTAGGAAAGTGATTTCAATTATATCATAGGGAAAGAAAAAGCAACAAGTTTGTATGCTTTTGTTGTATATGCATCAATGATGATGTGAAAAATATTTACCGCGAGTTCAGCATAGGCAAGAAAATGATCTCCCCAAATAGTAGGATGATGATTGCCAATACGACGTGTAGTAACCTCATCACTTGCAACGGTTTGAGTGCACAACTCCATTTTTCAGATTAATTCTCCTGTTGAAGGAATATATAGTAAGCTACTTTTGTTCAAAATTACATATTGTTATTTGAATTAATCTTAATAAAAGAAAATGGGACATATACCTTAAATTGATCTTGGTTCTACTGCCAAGTTGCAAATTAAATTAAAGTTTTCCTCAACTTATGAATACATTTAGAACAAGTGGGAAGTAGTGGTATTTATTGATGACCTAGAGGTTTGGCATTATACCTTCAAAATATAATGTTGAGCACGATAGAGACTAGAGAGCAGCCATATACTAGGGGTGTGTTTGGTACGCAGGAAAATATTTTTCAGAAAATGTTTTCTAATTTTCTTATGTTTGGTTGACTTAAATGTTTTGAAAAATATTTTCCAAATAAACTCATTTTCTCCAATTTTTAGTCTATAATATAGGATAAATTTTGTAGATGATCAGTTAATTTCGAGTATTTTTTAATTGAAAAAATTTGAATTGAGACCATATTAGCATTTAGAGCCTATTTGGATGGGTTTTTTTAGCTTTTAATTTATGAGTCAAAAGTCATAAACTAGAAATTATAATTTATGATTTTTGACTTATTTTTATTATTTTATCTTAAAATTAATATTTAAAATAAGTCAATTCAAACATGCTCTTAATAGCTAATATTAGAAATAAGATCTACCTACATAATAGTCTTTCTAGATTTCATTTTGTGTCACTATCATATCTTATTATTGTTGTATTAAAATAGTGATAAATTGAAATTATACATCACTTTATTAATTTTTTATGTTCTATAATATTCAATATAACATAAAAAGTTAATAACTAATATTTCAATAGTTTAGTTAACTCATATGCGTACAACATTTATGTTACTACTAGACATTAAGCCCCCGCGCTTGTGGGGGTCCAATATATATTATCTTTTTTTAATTTTAATTTATGTGATATGAATAAAATTTAGATAATCAATTAAAATTTTGTATTAACTTGTTAATTTATTATGATTTATAGTTTTTTATACGTTATTTTTAAATAATATGTGGTACTACTTCTATTCCAATTTACGTGCCGTATATGGAATTAAGAGAGTCAACCAACTCTCTTATTTGATTCTTAAATATTTTCAATATTTAATTTATTAAGACTTAGTATTTTTACGTTAGTTTTAAATAGTACTATAAGTTACTATGTTTGTTCCAATATAAGTGACGCAAATGAAATTAAAGAGTTAACCAAATTTGTTACATGATTTTCAAATATTTTTAGTTGTTAATTTTTATGAATTGTAGTATCTTGTCGAATTTTGAGAGTTAACTAAATTATTTTTAAAAACTTTTTTGGGTCTCAATATATATATATATATATATATATATATAAAATTTCAAGTTGTTGACTATTGTGTAATGACCCTTCGAGTCATTTATATGATTTTGAAGTTATTTTGTTGATTTGAGCATGTGTATAGTGACCTCGGGGCATTAGTGATTTGTTGAGACTGTTAGGATGATTATTGGTTTGGTTATTTGGGATTTATGTGAGTTTCTGAGCTAACCAGGAAGTTATACTTAGCTTGTAAAATGAGTTTTCTGGTAAAGTTAAGGTAAATGACCTCAGAGCGGAATTCTGACAGTTTCATCAGCTCCGAAGCGGCTGAATTATGCTAGGAGCATGTTCGGTGAAGTTATATCGTGTTTTGCAAATTTAGACGCCAGAATCGATTAATAGTTGACTCAGTCAATACCCTCTGGAACCGTGTCCCATATGAGAATTTTAATAGAACGGTTAGCTCTGATACATCGAGTTTGGTCTATGATAACCCTTCATTTGATACCGGGGATTTTCGAATGCAATTTGGCCCCCCGTGAGCTTTTCATTCAAAGTTGTATATAAAAAAGCGGGACCCTCACTTTATTATGGGCAGCTCCGTTGAAAATTTCAACCACACTATTGGATTCAAAATGTCAAAATTATTAGGATTACATAGTTCATTAGCAAAAATTGGAGTTCAGACGAGCCTGAAACATCGAAAAAAGAATTGGAAGGTTTCTGAAGGAGGAAGAGATGATGTGGCAGACTCTAAGGGGCTGCCACGTGGTAGTGACGTGGTTGCTATACCACTATATGTATGTGTGTATATATATATATATATGTGTGCGCTTGTTTTTAGGAAAGTGTTTATATATTTCCTCCAACTTCAAATCGTGTTTCCGAGCTCATGTTTTATTCAATTTGAGTGATTCAAAAGGCTATATTCTATGAATTTTTGCGAGAAATGCCATGGAGTTGTCAGAATTTGGTTTTGACGCAGATTTTGAGGTAAAATCTTTATTTTTTGCTGAGTTTATATTAAAATGAGTGAAAATTTTACATTGCAATATCTTGGTCATTTCTCAATGGAATTAAATGAAATTTGTGTCTAACTTATTCTATTATTTGAGTGGAACATTGTGGTATGCTTGGATCTTGTTAATATGGTTGTATTTCTACGAATTTTGACCGAGAAGTTATGTAAGAATTTTTTTTTAATTAAAAATGCAACTTCATTTTTGAGCCGTTTCTTCTTGTTTTGGGATCTATTTTGAGCTTCAATTTCTAGATTTGGACTCAAGGTGATGTGAGATCATTTTACGGGGGTTGGTTCGATATTTTTGGCGTGGACCTCATTTTTTTCATTTTAGTCGTTATTGATGTAATTTCACCCATATCTTGAGATTTTACAGCCAAATCAGCCGTAGTGATCTTGTGACATATGTTTTGACAATTAAGCAGCGTTGGATATGACAAGGAAGGAAAAAGCTCAGGTGGACTAATCAGGAGCGCGAGGAACCACCTTCCAGATAGGCTAAGCTTCCCTTACCTCTAGACTGAGTTAACATATGTCGTGAGAGTCGGTTTGTTATTGGTGGTCCCTGAGTAAAGTATATATATGATGCTGAGACTATGGTTATCATTTTGACTCCATGATAGTTGCATATGTTCTGTTAGATGGTTTTAACACTGTCTGGGTTGTGTATGCTTTTAATAAGGAATGTAAGGGTGAGTTAGTGCATGACACAAGTAAGTTAAGCGCTGATTCTACTTGTGTACATATATTTGACTATTTAAATGTCGGATTGACTTGTTGGGCTCTCTGACACAGAAACTTATATTATGTCATCATGATCAGGGGTGGCTCGACAGTATTAGAAAAAAGGCAAGCGCCTTAGGCCCCTAAATTTGAGGGGCCTCAATTTTTATTTTAGTAACAATAGGTTATAGATGTTTTTTAGAAAATTACCAAGTAAGTACTATTAACAATAAAGATTATTTACTTCATATAAAACAAAGAATTATTAGAATAAGTTTGGTACATGTGGAGTATGATTATATGATCAATTCAAAAGAATTACCGAATGAAATCAATTATAATTATTTTAAAACAATTTTGCATTTCAAAGAGATAGAAGAATAAAATTCGTAAGAAAATATATTAATTTATTTTTTAAAAATTAAGGCCTCTATTCGATTTTCGCCTTAGGTCACTAATGTGTTTGAGTCGCCCCTGATCATGATTCTGATTATCCGTAATATATATATATATATATCGTTCAAGATTGGGATCACTGTTTGGGCTCTATAGTAATTATATATGTTATACTAACTGGTTGTTAGCACTGTGAAGTTGTGAGTTGACTTATTGGGGATTAAATGTAACTTACGCCATGTGATTGGAATGGATACCTATCTTGACCCTTGTTTACCTATGTGAGTAGTCTGGTGTTGATGCTATTTAGTAGTTGACAGGTTGGGTTGCTAAGTATGTATTATATGTGGCTGGCTGTACTAAATATGTGTCGTATATGATGATGTGAGATGGTAATCGTTGTATTGATGACTGTACTAGTTGTAATCACTATAGTAGCAGAGTTCTGACACTGTTAAACTACGAAAAGGCCTGGTAAAGGCTAGATATGGGCTAATACCCTATGACATGTATGTATTCTAATTTAACTCCTATCTGTATGAATGTGTAGCCTGATGCTACTGAGATATGTTGGCTGTGAGGCTGTTGTTGATTATATGCCATAATGTGGACTGATTCTAGTATAGATATGATTCTGATGGGTCGATTTGTTCTAGATACCCATGACACAACCGTACTGTAGATTGATTCTGGTATAGATGTTACTTTGTTAGGCTTGGTTGTTCTAGATACTTATGATATACCTGTGATTATTCATGTTTACTCTAAGTACTTGTGATTGAATGATATACTTTTGTATACAACTGTTAGTCTTTGTGCACTTGTTTTCCTTACTTGACACGGGGATTACTACAATGGTCTGAGAGAGGAGATAGTTATGCTTGGTTGGGCTATGTGATTTTTATCTTGAGATATAATCCTATTGGATCTACGATAGACTTAGTGACTGGATGATTATTCCTATGCATCGAGTCCTAGATGATGCTCCTTGCGATCCGAGCTTCGGTGTCCACATCTGAGTGTTTGAGACCTGGGTGACGCTTTCCACAGTTTATAGTCCCCAATTGCCATGATTGGGATGCCAATTCTGAGGTCCGAGCCTTGTTGGTACTTTGGGTCTGGGACCTTGTTGATTACTTTTGGGTTTAGAACCCTGTTGATACTTTGGGTTTGGGACCCTATTGATACTTTGGGTTTGAGACTGTTGATTACTTTTGGGTCTAGGACCCTGTTGGGTCTGGGACTCTGTTGATACTTTGGGTCTGGGACCCTGTTGATACTTTGAGTCTGGGACCTGTTGTTTACTTTTGGGTTCGGAACCCTATTGTTTATTCTTGGGTCTAGGACCTAGTTTATTGTTAGACTATCTGGCCTTAGTTCACTTCCCCGGTCAAAAGCCAGGCTGAGAGGACTAAAGGTTTGAGGCCTCTTTTGATTGTTAGACATTTGAGGCCCTATTTGACTATTAGGGGTTAAAGGCCTCATGTGTTATAGATTCTTAGACCCATACACCTATACACACTTTGATTGTGCGTGGATGTACCTTCTGAGCTTATGGGAGGTTTAGAGGACATATAGACATAGACTTTAGGGTCTTACACCCAAGTACAATCCGAAACCTTCACCATAAGATACTGAGAGTTGGGTTCTGTTGTGATTCTATCAATTGGTTGTGCATGAGTATACCTTCTACGCTTATGAGACTCAGTCAACGTACAAACATAGGCACTAGAGCCTTACGCCCACGTATAGCACTATACCACTTCCTTGTGATAATTATGATATGGTTCTGTTTGGGTTTTATCGATTGGTTGTGTTGTACATATATAGTTGATCAGGTTCAGTTGGTCTCTCTTACCTCTATTTTGTTGGTCCTTCTAACTCTGTACAGTTAGGTCTCTATTCACCACAGATGTGGTTGACACTAGATCTTTGGGTTCGTCAGTCGGTATCCTTGCACTCTATGTGGATATCCAGTTGAGATTATGTGATTCCCTAGATATGCTTCTTCCTTGACCTGGGTTTAAATTTTCTAGCTTTACTGCAGTTTCTATATTTGGGTATGCTATAGTTACTGTCAGTCGATTGATGATGCCTACTGGGTGCCTTTTAACCGCTACTCACCCCTACATTTTTACATCTTTCCATGTTGCAAGTTCAAGTACTAGTCGTGGTCGCTGAGTTAGAGGCTTGTGGACAATTAAGGAGACTTTGGTGAGCATAAAAAACCCTTGGACGTATATTAATGTTATTATGTGTATATATGGGTGTGTTCTCCGGTCTATAGTAGCTCTGTGTAGATGACTTTTAGGTTTTGGATAGGTTGTGGTTGTGTTATTGATACTTCGCTAGTATTGCCACATTTAGTGATTCAAGACAGGTACCTTGGGTTAGGTTGGCTTGCCTGTAGGCACTAACAGATGTCATCATGACCTGAAAAATGGAATTGTGACACATCGTGACCTATAGTACATTTTATATTATTTTTAAATAACAAATATTACTTATTTTGTTCCAATTTATGTTGCGTACATTAAATTTTGAGATTCAATCAAAATTTTATTTATTTTCTAAATATATTAAATTATTATGTATGTTTTGTAGGGTCCATACCCATGAAAAATGAAAGATGGCTTGCAGTAAAAGTTTGAAAAAATTATTGCTGCAAATGTTGAGAATTGGATATTGGTAATTGGCCAACATTATAGTTTCACATTACAAAATGTTGACATTATATATATTGGCCTATGTCATTAGTGACATAGGCATGGTCTTCCTTTCCCTATAAATTGAGAGCATTTGCTCTCTCGTTAGACACACCAAAAAGAGAAGAAAAAGAAAGAAAGCCACAGAGAGAAAGAAAAATACATTGTGTATTTTCTTCTGTGAGGTATACGATAGACTATAAAATAAAATAGTTTGTGAAGAAAAATAAAGTATGTGCTTAGAAAATATTTTCCTAAAAGAAATAGTGAGTGACAAAAAATAGTCTCTAGTGAGACTATTTTTTAATTTCTCTAAGAGCCTACTATTTGTAATAGTAGAAGTAGTTGTACACTTGAGCCTACTATTTGTAATAGTAGAAGAAATAAATAACAGAAGTGTTAATTTGTGGACGTAGCACAAAAGGTTTGGGTGAACCACGTTAAATTTTTGAGTGTCTACTTTGCTCTATTTATTCCTCATAAAATTTTATTGCTCACTCCGCTGTGTAGGGCCCAACATGTTTCTCTCGCTATCCCAATTTATGTGACGCTGGTAAAATTTCAAGGACCATTTAAATTTTTTGTAAATCTTTTAAACTTGTAAATTTGTAATTACTGCGACTTCTAGTACTTTTAATCTCATTTCAAGTAATATATATAAACTTTTTCATTCATTTATATTATATCTTTTAAAAGCACGCTCTTTTTTATACAAATATATTCATTGAAAAATATTAAAAATAGTTATTTCATTTAATTTGTGTAGTTTAAAAAGAAAGACCCAACTTAAGGAAAATCTAATTTATCATAATTCTACTATTTACATGACTTAAAATAATTGATTATGGTGATATAATAACATCATAAGTAAAATAGTTAAAAAAATAATTTATCGGGGTAATATTACAAAATTATAGTTGAAGAATATGAAGAAATAATTAGTAAAAAAAATATAAAATCAAATAGATGAAACAAACACGTCAATCGATAGTTTTCTGCTTAAGCAAGCAAGCATGTCGTCCAACATGTGTCTGCTTCTTCACACTTCTATTTAATAGAAATGTGGGAGCCAGAAACACTAGAGAAAAAGAGAGGATAAGATTTGCTTTTGTATGCATTTAAGTAGCAAAACCTTTTTTTTTGGATATTTTTTGTTTGCACTTTACATAGCATTGTAATAATATAAACATTTTAAGTTTAGAAAAAGGTAAAAATGCTCTTAATTGTGCAAAATTGAATAAGAATACACTCAGTTAATAATTTGGTCTAAATATGTCATTGTCGTTAATAATTCGGTCCAAAAATGCCCCTACTATTACCTAATGAAGCAAAATACTCTTTATCTAAATCAATATATTTTTTCTTTTTACACACATTCTTTTCCTAATAATATTTATATTATTGACAAATGGTTATTCTACTTCAATTTGAAAAAGAATAAGAAATACAAATATTTTATATTTAGTTAGATTTTTCTTAATCATTATCGAAATGAAGTTAATGATAGGTTACTATTAACCTTATATGATTTTCATGACCCCGTCCCGGTCATGATGATGCGTGTTAGATCCCACCTGCAGACAAGTCGATTACCCAACCCCAGGGTACCTGTCCTAGCTTGTAACAACCCGAAAATTTTCGAAATCTACTTATGGTTGGCATTCTATGATGTACTACAAGCCATGTATGAGTTTT
>JBCEWC010002581.1:0-33717 GCA_038996855.1 Solanum aculeatissimum
AACTTTTGACAAATCATATTGTATAGTCATGTATAGTTTCGGTGATTTTGGGCTATTTTTTATGTAAATAAAACATGAGCTATTTTTTTTTATAAACATTTTACTTTTTTGCATATATATATATATATATATATGTAATTTCCCCTTTTGTAAACTAGATGTAGCCCAAAGGTATTGGGCTGTAATTTTAATGGCCCAGTCCTTTCTGAACATTGCAGCAAAATTGAAGCCCAAAATACCCATTACTTCCATAAACCCTAGAAGAATGAAGCTTTTAGGGTTTGTTAATTTCCTTCAAAGTTCAAACCAATCGAAGCTAACACTTTGAGCAACACAGTTCAGTGACTCACTCTCATCTTCACCATGGGTCGTATGCACAGTCGCGGGTCCGTATTATTTCCTCAATTTTCTCCATATTTCTAAACATTTTTTTTTTGTTTTTCATTTTTTCACCATTTTTTTTTGTTGGGTTTCAGTAAGGGTATCTCAGCTTCGGCTCTTCCTTACAAGAGGACTCCTCCCAGTTGGCTTAAGATCTCCGCTCCAGATGTATGTAAATCATCAAAGCTCCTTTTGTTTTTTTTCTGTTTCTTAAATTGCCGTTTGGACATGAATTTGGTTATATTTGAAAAAAAAAGTATTTCAAATTAAGTTGAGAAAGTGTATTTGAAAATTGAATTTGTGTTTGGATATCTATCTGGAATGTTGAAGTTTTATGAGTAAAAAAAGTTTACTTGAAAAAACAGATGTTTTGGGGGGGGGGGGGGGGAGAGAAACAGAAATTTTGTATTTCCAAACAGTTGCTTACACTTTGTTCGGATGGTTGTTACATTTTCATAATATGAGGTATCTTATTGTCGTGTATCATGCCATATTGATGACTGCAATGCATGATAGATTGTATCTTTTTTCGTTGTTACATAGAGCCATACATGAGCAATTTGAAGCTCAAATCTATTAGATAAGTAGGGTAAGTGGTGGAGCTATTATAACAAGATAGCATAAAAGGATAAAATGAGATTATTAGATAAGAAATAAAGATAAAATGATAATGATGCCATTACACCAAATAAGTTGTTACATCACAATGGATATAATGGTACAATACAATAAATCTAAGTTCCAATCAAAACAAAATTGTATTTAAACTAATGTTGCAATACAACTGGTAACAACCATCCGAACAAGTTGTACATCTTCATATAGGATCAAATAGATGCTAAGATCAATATTTGAATAATTGTGTTTCTATAATTCTAGGTTGAGGACAATATCTGCAAGTTTGCGAAAAAAGGATTGACGCCTTCACAAATTGGTGTGATTCTTCGTGATTCTCATGGAATTGCTCAAGTTAAGAGTGTCACTGGGAGCAAGATTTTGCGTATACTCAAAGCTCATGGTATTTTCTTTTATTCTTCTTCTCCAGATTATCAATGATGCAAGAAATTCAATTGCAGTTAGATTTAGCTAAAATTTGGTTTAACATATCAATTAGAAGGAAATGTGCCCCAATAGGGTGGAATATATCGATTGTTCACTGGGTAGTTTGGAATTAATTAACGAGCAGTTGATTGATTTTTAATATATGGATTTTTTGGGATAATTGGATAGGGCTTGCTCCTGAGATCCCGGAGGATCTATACCACCTTATAAAGAAGGCAGTTGCAATCAGGAAGCATTTGGAGAGGAACAGAAAGGACAAAGATTCTAAGTTCCGCTTGATTTTGGTGGAGAGTAGGATTCACCGCCTTGCTCGTTATTACAAGAAAACTAAGAAGCTTCCACCTGTCTGGAAATAGTGAGTCTCTCTCTTTTACTCCTAACAATGTTACTTTGCTTATTCCGTGGTCTGGTTGCTTTTGGGGTCCGTTATATTCAGAAATATTAATCTTTAACTTTTGTGGTTGTAATTCTTTGTGGCTTATGTTTGCTATAAGATTCAAGGATTGAATGGTTTGGGTGAACCGTAAGATAAGAAAAGGAATACATAGAATGTTAGTACTGTACCTTTTGAAAGATAAACTATCTTAATGTGCTCTATCTATTCCTTTCCTGTGCAGTTCAACATAACTAGCTCCTAAACTATTGACTCGCTAGTTATGGGGCATCTTTGTTCCGCAAGGAAAGGATTGTTTTAAAGAATTAAGCTGCAACATTGCTTTCTTTGTTGTGTTACTATCACAACACTACAAATGAGATACATTTAGACAATATGTATTCCTCTTGGTAAGGACTTTTTTGAAGAGTCCAGCTAAAATGTTGGTTTACTAGTAATGTTTCTGTTACCAATTTGAAGACCAATACATTTATTGACATGTTGATATAGTTTGATGTTGACTTGTTCCACCTTAGAGCTCCATTCCGAAACAAATTAATCATTGGGTTTGTTTGCATACTTGGGTTAAAACCTCTTTGTTGTTACTTGTAAACTTTTGACATGACTTTTAATTCATAATATTCACTATTTCATTATACTTTGACCGTAAGCCAAGTTACCCTTTGTTCCATCAAGACCGCTTGACTATAGTCCAAGTAGTCGTCTTCGTCGTCTCCATACTCTTGTCAGTATCCTTTTTCCCAGGAGTCAGCTTGCACTAACTCCAGGCTGCACTCTTCTAGTTTGTCCATCTCGTGATTTCAATTCCATGTGTAAATCAATTTTATACCACTTGTAGCCTGTTTTGCCCAGCTTTCAAAATCTACTTTGAAAAGTGTTTGTTGGTAGAAGTGTTTTCCAGACTTTTAAAGAGTAGCTGTTTGTTTGTTGCTAATTAAATTGAAAAACCCTTTTGTCATGATTAGTATAGTGCTTAAATTCTATCATTCTCCGATCGAAGCAAGCCTTAACTTTACTACATACATGATTAGCATAGTCCACACCCCCTTTGCTGAAAATTACAAAGTAGGTACTAGGCTTAGAATTATTTTTATTGCATGTATAATAGATGTTGAATTTCCTCCGTGTGTTTAGTTCTTTATATTTTGAATCATAATAGTATATTCTAGCGTTCTACTTGTAAATTAAACTTTTTGCTGATTGTGAATGTTTTCATTATTTTACAGTGAGTCTACCACAGCAAGTACACTTGTAGCTTAGACTGAGACATGGAGGGGATTATTAGCTTTGAGAAGATTGATCAGCTGAAGTCTTCTTCTCTATGTATTGGAATAGTTCTCAGGTCCATTTTTTTAATTTTGATATTTAATGGTGATAATTTCTGGAGACTTTCTCCAATTTTTAATAAACGTTATGCATAGATGCTTTAATTTTGGTATTGATGTCAATTTGGTTCGACTACTCGATTAGTATCCGGCTCTACCCAAACTTTTCTGGTTCACCCAAGCATTCCCCACTTGTCCGCTTGTTGCTGAACCCTGGGATTTGATGGCAGACTTAAAAAGCTACCTATAGATGCTTTACTTTAGATATTGATCTGGGATTTGACGGTGGACTTGAAAAGCCACCTAGTGTAATTAACACAGCAGAGCAATGATTGGGGACTGGGTTCCCCACTGGAAGGGGGACAGGAGACAGGAGACGGCATCTCAAGGCACATCATGACCTACAGGCAACACTGATCAGACCTGGGAAAGAAACCCTAGAGATCGATCATTCAGATAGATTGGGGTAAACTAAATGAGCAGATATTTTACATCAGTCATTTCGAATAATGTTTGCAGTTGTTGGCTGGCATAGAGTTAATCGATGCTTATTTCCTAGATATCGTCGTTTGACGTACAATTTGGCTTCCTCTAATGGATCTTTTTACTTATTATACTAATCGTTAATTTTCAAATATCTCAAACTAAATGAACTAGTAGTTTTGAAACAGAAATCTCAAATAAAAGCAATTTAATTGTTGTAATTAAAGGTTAATTTGAAATTCATGGTTAAATAATAAAATGTATTCATGAATGACATATATTTCATATTTATTGACTTGATATAAAGCATTTTGGTTATATTACCTTATTACGAGATTATATAAATCTTAAATCAAATAAAATATAAAATTAATTTTATATTTAATCTCGAGATATTTCATTTTATCTCATCAACTAAATGAGCCCAAAATTAAGTTTCTCACAAGATTACACGCATAGTTGGTTCATTTAATTATATATATATATATATATATATGTAAGTAAATTCAAAAATATAATTAGAATTTAGAAATGAAGATTTTATATTAGAAAAAAAAGAAAATTATTTTTTATTGCGCGTAAATATTCAAAAATATATTTCATGGTTTGGATAAAAATCGATCCAAATTGAAGAACCAAATCAAATCGATTAAATAAATTAAATTAATTTGGGTTTGATTTGGTTTTAGTTTTTCAAAAATCGATAATGTTTGGTTTGAGTTTGTGTTTGTTCGGAAAAAAATGAAGAAATAACCAAATCGAACCGATACATTATATTTATATATTTCATACATAATACATTATTTATAAAAATAATTTTTATTTTTTAATCTACTTATGAAAACATAAGTGTTCAAGATGATAACATTTATCTTATTGATTTCATGTATATTTTTGGTGGGACTATAATGTCGCTATCTCTTCCTTAAAACTTTTCTCACAGTAAATTTAATGATTAGAAGTTCTATAATATCAGTCGTTCGAATTATTTTTCATTTTGAATGGATCATTGTCACTTTTTTTAAAGATATTATTGCTTTTATTTTTGTGTAAGGTTAATAACCGAATAATTGAACCGAAACAAATCAAATCGATATATATATATATATATTATAATTGGGTTGAGTTAGTTTTTAGAATTTAAAATCAAATTAAGATGGTTTGATTTTGACTAATAATCGACCCTAATCGGAGGAAGAGAAAAATATATTTAAACGTTAATTAAATCGCACGGATTCTAATGCTGGTAATAATCACATGTACAACAAAGAAAAAAGGACAAAAGAGTATAGAAGTAACGAATAGAAATCAAAAGAAGTTTGCAGCACTATCATTAGGGGTAAAGTGCTTCATTTTGCCATTAAAGGATCTTTTTTTTCTTCATTCACTCCTTCTTCAGACAACACACAGAGAAACTTTTTGAGGGTATTTTCTCTTTTCTCTTCTTTGCAGGTAAATTTTTCACTTTTTTTTCTTTACTAAAAGCCTTTTTATGTTGGTCTCTTGAATATATTTCTTGGGATTGTTCACATTGAGTGTGTGTTTTTGTCTGTTTAATTTTTTCTTATACATTTGATTTCTTGTACATACTCATGTGTAATGTTTTTGTTTGATATATGTGTATATATGTACTAAAAAAAATTTGAGCTTGTATATACAAGTGCAATTTAGGTACCCCTTAACATGAACCTTTTCCCTGTTTGATGACAAGATCACAATGGGAGTGAAGTTTATAAACAACAACAGACCTAGGAAGGTGGGGAGCCCTATCTCGTGAAGGTAAAAAATACTGTTTTCAATAGATATTCGGCTCAAGTAAAACATATCGAACTTAAGTATGGAAAGAAAATAGATTTCTTCATTTTCTTTTGGGTATTCTGTACATCTTGAGTTCTTGGATTTTGGTTTTTTTATTTTGTGGTCTGAGTATATGAGCCTTGAATGACAAGTGTTTTGAAGTATTATTGACAAGCTTATGTGTAGCATAGTTGTTAATGAAGTTGGTGAAAACTATGGGATATCCCAATTTAGAGGTAGTTGATACTTATGTTGGTGGAAGGTAGTAGTTAGCTGAAGGAATAGTTGAGGTGTGCAGTGTTCACATATTGATATGAACACCCTTTATAAAAAAGGAATCTTTGATGGATTTAGGTACAAATAAAATATTTAGAAGACACACTATGTGTACATGTCTTGTGCCAGTGTGTTCAACTTTGAGAAAGTTTGTATTGTATTTGGAAATATCCCCACATGATCTCAATACCCATGTCATATCCATCTGATGCTGGTATAACAAGGCAATGAAGAGTTTGTACAAGCGTGCACCCAGAGTTCTTTGAGGGTCTCTTTCTTTTTTCTCTTCTTTGCTTTCATTTAGGTAAATTTTTTACTTTCTTTGCTTGTGTTTCTCTCTTTTATGTTGTACTATGAGTTTTTTCTTTGAATTGTTCACGATTGTGTGTGTGTGTATGTGTCTTTCCGTGCGTGTTTTTGTTGTTGGAAATGTCATATTTATATGTTGTGTATATCTATGTCTTCATTTTGTTTGATTTTGTTCCTTTGCAAATTTTAGGCTTTTTTTGTTTATTAAAGTTAGCAGCGGAGTCCGCGTTTTCACTGATATTCAAAATACAAAGAAGAAAAACATCAAAACGAAGAAGTTGAGGGATTCAATGGATCCAACATTTATTATATGTGCATAAAAAGTTATTTGATTTTGAGTATACAGGGTAATTTTTGTCCCCCTAGCACAATCCTCTTTCCCTTTTGATGATAAGAAGGTATCTTATAAAAGGTGTTTGGTTGATCACTATGGGATTTAATTTATAGATTTCTTCATTATTTCTTTTTGGGTATTTCATACATCTTGAGTTCTTGGATTTTAGTTTTTTAATTCGTGGTTTGAGTATGTAAACCTTGAAATAAAATGCGTTTTGAAGTATCTTCAAAGAACTTGCACCCAACCATGAAGTTAGTGAAACTCATGGGGTACTAGGGTTTAAAGTTATCTCATACCTATGTTGGTATAAGGTAGTAGGTATTCCAAGGAGTAGTCAAGGTTTGTACATGTCGGTCCGGACACCACTCTTGTATAAAAAGAATGTTTGAGGGACGTAGTTACTGTTATGTATTCAACACAAGTTGATCTCACAATACTTTGTATGCGAAGTGCGTGTAAATACCTCCTAGTGTGAGAATGTTCAACTTTGACAAAGTTTGTAGTGTATTTGGAAATATCCATACAAAGTCCCAATTCCTATGGCATACCCATCTGATGCTGCTGGTATGAAAAGGCAATGAAGAGTTTGTTTAATTGCAGAACACATGCATTATGTATATAACTATATATGTACGTACATACACAAGTTCTTGGAGTCTAATTTTTTCGTTTTCATGGATTTTGGGTCCATGGACATTGAATATATTCTTTCCATTTTTTATGATATGTCTTTTAAGGGCATTGACCATTCCTTTTTTTCCTAGCAGCTGGATTTCAGAAGAATACTTGCACTTCACGTAGATGGTGAAATTTATGAAGTTTATTGTATCTCTATGCCTATGAATGAGGGGAATTGGGGTGAAATAGCAGCTAATTTTTGCTGTGAGCTGTTCATTTGTTGGAGTTGAATTCCATTAATATGAGGCGACCAGGATTGAGGAATGGTGATAGTGTTTGTAAAGCAAGACGTGGAAACAGAAAGAGAGAGGAATATTCCGGTGAAGTAAAGATTAGTGATAGTCTCGTGCAAAAGATTTCAAGATCAGAGAATGCCGATGAAGATTATGTCGAGTTTTTGAAGCTACTCTACAACTATGATAAAAATTCTCAGTCATACACAAATGAACATGGAAATGATGGCAGCTATGATGAGGTTAAGGTTGAGGATGAGGATGAAATTGACCCACAGTACAAGATGTTTTTGGCTAATGCTAAGCCTGATGGGAGGTCATATATCCTTAACGTTAATACAAAGGATGAGTTTCCTGAGTCCATAAAGTATGAAAAAGAGAGCGAGTGTGATTGTGGGTCCAAATGTTTGTGTTGTAAAAAACAGAAAGACATAGAGACGCAGAAGGATGCTGTGGATGAGGAAATCTTGCTCAATATATGTAGCAAAGATGAGCTAAAAAATCGGAGATGTCCAAGGACTGATCTCGAGTATGATAGCAATAGATCCATGGGAGGCATAGATGTGATATCTGAGCCTTCTGGTCCTACTTCTCAGAGAAACAATGGGATTATGAGCCGGAAGCTTAGCAGTGGGAAATGTGGTGCATCCAAGAGGCAGGGGAAGCGTGAGACTAAGATAAAGTCACGTGTGGAGAAGATGATGGAAAAAGGGAGTAAACCAGTTCATGTCATAGGCAAAGAAAAAGCATCTGATGTAGGTGACGATTATGTGTTACTCCTGGAGAATCTGCAATGTGAAAATTGGGGCATGAAAGCCTCGTTAAGCAGAAGTTGCAATATTGAGTATGAAGCTTCTGAAGATGACCTCGAAATCCTTTACGACAGTAATGATATGCTCAAGAAGGTTGAAGCTTTAACTTTACAGCTTTTTCAGCCAAAGACCACTAGAGTGTATTTTCTTCCGTCCTTTGTTTCTCCTCCCTATTTTACCCTTTCGTCCCTAAATAGTTCTTCATGATTCTTGCATGTGAATGAGCTTCAATGTATACTAAGGTGAAGGATATATATCCACAGATAAATGGGCCATCTGAGTTCAGGAAGAAAGTCATGGATCTTCTGAAGAAGCCTTACAATCCAAAGGAGTACAAAGAACTGTGGACATATGTCAATGATCAAAAACCAGTGGAAAGGAATATGGAATCGCGAAGGGGGGGAGTGAAGTCTTACCAGACAAAGAAAATGGGAAAATCATATCTGGAGTACTATACAGGTAAGTTCAACATCGTGTAAGTTGCATTTTCATTGATAATACGATATCCAGTGTTTTCAAAGTTTGGGTATCACTCCACCTTTGCTTGGTTTCTGTTGTGTATGTCTAATCTATAACCTGTTCTTCTGGTGAATTAATACCTTCTGAAACATTAGCAAATACTTGGATAATGGTCATTACCTTTCATTGAACTCAAATTGCTTGGAGTAATATCCTTCATATATCTTAAATCACTTTACATTTTGCAGTTTCCAGTTTCATCTTTGAATGTCTTTCTAGTTTCTCTAAAATATGCTGTCAAGGCAAAATAATAATGCAAAATGTTTTAAGATTTTACATAGTACAAAGGATGACCAATCTGAAAAGATCTGACATTAAAAGAATAGGCCAGTGTTGTCAAGGCAAAATAATAATGCAAATGTTTTAAAATTTTACATAGTACAAAGGATAATCAATCTGAAAAGATCTGACATTAAAAGAATAGGCCAGTGTTGTCAAAGGACCATTCAAGCCTTGAAGAGAGGCTCAAAACATGTGAGTGCTTCGCCTCACTTATGTGTGCTTCAGTTTTGTCGTCAAGGCTCTAAGACAAACTCTTCCTTGCAAATGGGCATTTAATTGATATTTCACTCTATTGTAAAAAAAAATTCAAAATGTCTTTGTCCATATATTTATTATTCATACTTATAATTATTAGTCTTGGACTAAACATATGTATTTGTAAATTTTCTCCATTTGTACCTTTTCTCATTAAAGGCTATGCTTTATTTGGGTTTAAATCTCCAACGGGAGTTTTTTTTGTGTTTTTCACTTTTGATAACACTGGTTGTCTTTAAGATTTTATGGAACCCTGGTCATTTATACCACCCATAGGTCATAGTATAATTAGGTTGACTATCGACTAGTTGCTCCAAGGAAGATATAACATTATTTTTGGTGTTGTTTCATACTTCTAAAAAGAAATAAATTAATTTGTCTATTCCTTTAAAAAGCATGAAGTTGTCTATTTGATGTTGTTACAGCCTCCCAAGTATGAGGAGGTCAATTGGTAAGTGAAGTTTAGGACAGGTAGCTTATTTTTCACAGTTTTGTACTCTCCTACAGTGAGATCCTCGTTCCTAAGTACATCTTCACAAAAGATATGAAATTTTTTCACCTTATATTACATTTGAAGCCAATGTCTGTCGAGCTGGAGGACTTCTAGGTCATTAATATGCACCATATAGGGAAACTTGATGATGGCAAACTAAAAAAGAAGGAAAAGCTTTCATAAAATCTGTATTGGGGTGAAATTCATATACTTGTTATCTCTCTCCAACTATGGTATTACACCCATGTTTTGAATCATAGATGTCACGTCGCTAGGTTTGAATATTGATATAATGCCTCATGTGGATTTTGTCAAGAGGTGTATTCAGATTTTTATTGCTCTCAATCAAAATTTGTGTCCTGATTATATTTTGTAATGATCTTACCACTCAAGAAAAATTGAACAATTTGATTTTGTACTCTGTAGTTATCCTGCAAATCATTCCCTTCCTTTTTGAATTTCCATTTTAAACTTGAGAAATCATCTGTTCCCTTACGTTTTATGAAGAAGCTTACCATCTAGGATATCACTTCCAGAATATATGGTAAGTTGACTATTTGTAACTAGTGCACCACAGATCTCAATTCTAGCAGTGTTAAAACGGGGATTGCAAATTATTGTTCTTTGTATGCCGACCAAGAACTAACCTGTCTCTTTTTTCTCTTGGGAATAGGAACCCAAAATCATAGAAAAACTAGCTCATTTCTGTAGGAACAATTTGCCTAATGAAATAATTGAAGCTCAATGTTGAGAGCTAGTCATTCTTTGAAATTTTGGGATTGTCTATTGCCAGAAATGTTAAACAGTTTTTCTTTGATATTTTGGGGGATTAGGGATTGTCGATTGCTAGAAATATTAACTGATGAAGGTGATTTTCTTGTTTTTGTTCTTTTGTAAGTTTGTTGTATTCATATCTGCTGTATATCAACGATAATCTTTAACTTCATCTCTCTCTGAGTTCTTGGCAGTTTGGGCACTATGAAGTCATTCAAATTTGTTCTTAATTTTACTTTAGTTGCACTAAACACCATTACATAGTAGTACATCTTTCAATTTATACTGCAGACCTTAAGGAAAAACTTGAAAGAGTTGCTAATGACGAGAGGAAGAAGTTGAAGATCTTGCGTGGCTTTTCGTTTTGGTTACAGGTGAATGGCTCCTCTCAGCCCTATTGATGGAGAATAGTTTGATGGTTTTCTTTTTGCTTGTGTTTTCTATATTTGTTTGTCCATCTGTGGCTAATCAATGAAAGAAGGTTGTTGGTCGAAAGATATTGTTAATGTTGTTGTAGTTTGAATTTGAATTCTGGAAAAAACAACGGGATATTTGGATTAGCTTGTTTTTAGTTACTTTTGGCTTTTAAGCACTTTTAAGTTTTGGAGGTATTTGGGAAAGTTAGAAGTGCTTTTAAACACTCACCTTTAGGCTAAAAAAGTTTTAAAGTAAGCCAAAAGCCAAAGATAGGGTATACTTACAGCTTTTAACTTTTGACTTATAAGTTACTTTTTATAAACTTATCCAAATGGGCACTAACATTGCAATCTTTTTATTTACATTAACCAAAGAATGATGATGTTGATACTTCATCCAAAAAAGAAAGAAAAGAAAGGCATAATACATAGATAACTTGCCTTTAACTAACAACTAAATACTCCAACTTTGATAATTCACATCTGGACACCTCAACTCGTCCCCATTGTGTCTCGTGGACAACCAATACTCACGTGACACATAAATTTTGACGGTGTCTAGATGATCATTTTGTAAGTTGGAGTGTTCAACTGGTACAGTGGAGGACGAGTTGACATGTCTACTGTCTAGATGTGCATTCTCAAAGTTGGAGTGTCCAATTGTCAGTTGAGGCCAAGTTACATTGTCTATCTATATATTATGCCAAAAAAGAACGCTAAATTAGGTAAGAATTTAAGCGATAATGAATTCAGAACTAACAAAAGACATAAAAGGACATACCATGAGTTGTGCTTTTGTAGCAAATGCCAGCTTCATCATCTTTGATTATTTTTTTCTCCAAATGATCAATTTCAGTACTTATAAGGATTTTTTCTTCATTATAATATGAATGTGTTAATATGAGACGATGAAACGTCATTACTCTTTTGCATCTTGACCTAGTTCTGCAGTGAACTAAGTTTAAAATTTCCGAGTGATTCACATAATCAAGACTATTTTGGTGATTGGCGACTTCTTCCTGTTGAAGCTTCAGAACAACGGATTGTCATATTCATATACTTGTTGAATGAGGACTCTACGTTATATGAGTGTTGATCCCCAGTGAATGCAAACACTCTACTTTTTAGTCGATAACTTGGTTTTCACTATGTTTTATTTATTGCATGTATAGAAATGAGATTCATAGCGCAGACACCAACTTGTTCAAGGACTGAAACATAGTTGTTATTGTCGTTGTTGTTCTATTTGTTGCATCCTAGTTGTTTATAGACAAATTTTAGTAACATACTTTCTCCTTCAATGTTTTGCTAGAATCTCACCAGTGCAGGAGCCTTCAAACCTTGGAACGACACTGAGTTCCTTGCACGGGTGGCTGAATCCAGGTAAGAAGTGCATAGTCCAACTTTTTTTGATGAATCACTCGGAGACAAAGACACTGTAACATGTCTATGATGTATATCGCGGTGAAGACTGAAATCATGAACTCCATTTTATACAAAGTCAGTATATCATACAGGAATGGACACCTAGACGCGGATCATTTTGTGAATTTTTTGCATATCCGCGGAACTTTTTACTTCTTATTTTGCTGATCTTCCAAGTTCTTCCTGTCCTCCTTTTTTGAAGGCCCTGGGAATTTTGTACATCTCAAACAAGGATGTAAATGGAGTTGATGTCAATGTATGTAGAAGTTGGCATATTAGTCTCTTTTTTGGACCATCCTTTGTAAGGTGAACATTTGTAAATAAAGTCGTCTTTTAATAGGAAACACTTCATCGCCTTTATGAAATTGCCCTTTGTTAATATTTCGATTTTGAAAAAGATGTACGTGCAATTAGACAAATAAAAACCTTAGATACACTTGCAGAATTTGATCGACCAAAGTAATGATAAAAAAGATCATATTTGGAATTGTCACTAACAATTTATTGCAAGGGGAATTTTGGAGCAATAGCAAAGTTATTTTCGTTTTGTGTAATCAATTATTAATGCTACAAATTTGTCATTAGAGAAAATTATTCGGTGAATTATTAGCCATGTCGAATATGTTGCTCAACTAAAAATAACTAAATAAGTCGATTTTTTTTTCCGCACATAACATGTATGATATATCTTAACTCGAACGTCCTTTTGGCCATTGCAACATTACAATTATCTTCTACTTCGTACGATTCTGTTTATTAGAACATCATTATTAAAGAGAAAATAGAAAAAATTCACATACAATTTATATGAAGTTGAATTAAATTTTTTTGTTTTACCCAATGTTCTTATTCGGTATCCACCATGGTTCGAGTAAATTGTTTACATGCATAAAAAATATTTCACAAGACTCGAACTCAAAAACTCTGTTCACGAAGTATTCCTTTCTTGACTAAAATGAGCAATTTTAAGTCAAAAAGGAAATAGAATAAGATGCTCAGCCACCCACTATGTACCCTATAGGAATTTTTGGACCATTATAATAACACCTCTTTGCCTTCTCCATTTTCACACACACACGCACTAAAAAAAAGCTCTGTGAATTAATCCATACAGAAAATGGCGGATCAGCTCACTGACGATCAGATCTCGGAATTCAAAGAAGCCTTTAGCCTATTTGACAAGGACGGAGATGGTATCTTCTTTTTCCCTTTTATATATATATATTTTTTGGCCTCAGATCCAATCGTTGCGTTTTCCGTTTTTTATCCTTCAATTTGTTGAATAGTGTTGTGATCTATGATTTGATGTTTTTGTATTGCTAATTGTGAGGATATTTTGTTCTTCGTTGAGATTTTTTGTGTTTAGATTTGATTTGATGGATTTATCGTACACGAGATTCTCTTTTTTATTTTATTTTATTTGGTGGATTTGGAATAGTGTGTTGAATTCTTTGGTTATTTTTGATTCTCGAATTTCCCTTCCTATTTTTTTTCGCTATTGTTGCTTCCGATTGGCGTTTTTGTGATTTTTTGCCGAATTGGAGGTAGGGGAAATGGGGGAGGGGGGATTTAGCCAACTAACTGAGCTGCTTAGATTCCTCAGGGCGTTGTAATCTATGATTTGATGTTGATGGTGATACTGAATATTGTTTTTGTTCATTACGGGGAATATTTGAGGATTTGTGTGTTTGATCCTTGGTTATGCTGCTTTAATAGAAATGGAAGTGATGGGTTATACTTTATGTGAAGTTGGTAGCTTCTAAAATTTGGATCAGTGGGTTCAATTCTTTTTTCTTCTCTCCTATTTTTGTTGATGTTGCTTTTGGCTGATAGGTGTTTTGAGATATGATTATTGATTTGATGTTGCTTTTGATGTTTGATTTGATGGACTAATTATGAGAATTATGTTCATTATGAGGAAATTCTGGGATTGGGTGTTTGATCCTTGGACATGCTGGTTCTTTAGCTGGGTAGTTTTAATTTGTGTTTGTGTTTGGTTTTTGATGGATCCATCTTGATTTATGGTGGTGTCGGGATGACTTGCATGCACCTTGACTAATTCAATAGTTCTTACTACCTCTACCACAAGTACTGGGTAAGTGGGAAAAATTCATGTATTGTTTTATCTCCAGGGGATTTGAACCAGCTCGCTCCATTGACAACTAGGCCATACCCTTGGGTGGAAAAGAAATTGGTGGCTTCTAGATTTTGTGTCAATGTGTTGAATTCCTTCACTGATCTTTCTTGGTAGTTAAGGATATGTTTATTTGGCAAATTTTGAGAAGTGTGCTTTGGGTGTTGCATTTTTCTTAATTATATCAAGTTAAATAGGTAGATCGTCTTATTTTTGTTCTTTCTAATTGTGGATTTACCTGGTTTATCATGATATCTTTGGCTTTGTTTCTTGACGGATTGTCTCCATTTGTTCGATGGGGTGATATGTTTGTGATGGTGGGTTTCACTTCCATTCATTGCTTTACCTCGGATATAAGGAGCATTCAAGTGTATAGATGTGCTTGAGAAAAACTCAAGTCTGTAACTATGTATGTGAATAAAATCATCCACAGGCTGTTAATTTGCCGTTGTTAGATGGCAATAATAAGTAAAATATAGTGGTAGCAAGAGTTAGTACTTGAATATGAGTAGTTGCTGCCTTTTGAACTAGTATGTGTTTTCAGATGAATCAGATTCAAGTGGTTTTGCCAATTTCATTTCTGTTCTGTTTGGGAATGAATTTCCTTTTGCTTTTCTTCCTTTTATTTGGAGATCGATGCGTGGAATGCTTGTTAATGATGTTCAACTATATTCGCCACTGCTGGGATCATTCATAGGTTTCTTATTATTGTGATGAAACTAGTGTTTCTGTTACTCCTTTTCTTCCACTTTGAATTGAATGGAGAAGTAGGATTCATACAACCAATCCCAACTTGTTTGGAATTGAGGCTTCCTTATTGTTGTTGTAGACTTTGAGCACAAAACTATGGAAGCTTAATGTTGAGCCTTTTCCCATGTCTACATAAACTGTGGAAGATTGATGTTAAGTTTTGTAACTTGTTAGCTCTTAAAACTTAACATGTTTAATAACTATGTACAACCGTGCTGCAGGTTGCATCACCACTAAGGAGCTTGGAACCGTGATGCGTTCCCTGGGGCAGAACCCAACTGAGGCTGAGCTTCAAGACATGATCAACGAAGTTGATGCCGATGGGAATGGGACCATTGATTTCCCTGAGTTCCTTAACCTGATGGCTCGCAAGATGAAGGACACTGATTCTGAGGAGGAGCTCAAGGAAGCATTTAGAGTGTTTGACAAGGATCAGAATGGATTTATCTCTGCTGCTGAGCTTCGCCACGTCATGACAAACCTAGGTGAGAAGCTTACAGATGAAGAGGTTGATGAGATGATTCGTGAAGCTGACGTGGATGGGGACGGACAGATCAACTATGACGAGTTCGTCAAGGTCATGATGGCCAAGTGAGAATTGATCAACTCAACTTAAATCTTTAGAATTTCCAGCACAACTAAAAAGGAAAAAAAGAACAAAGGAACGGCAGATAAGTTTGATGAGATTTCTATTTCCACTTAGGATGTGTTCTTTGACATTATTAGCTTTGTTTTGGTGCTTGCATGTTCTCCTATTTGCATTGTTTTGTAGTGCTGTTCTTTGGTATATGCTTTTCTGTTCTATTCCTACTTTAGTAGTTTGTTAGTAACTCTTCAACATTTGGTATTCAAACCTCTCTACAATTAAGGACCTTGAATGTCCCTTTTTGGAACCTTTTGAATGAGTAATTTCATTTTCTTGCATTTGTTTGTTTTTATTTTAACTCATGTTTACTTGCTCTTTATAAAGTATATTTGTGTCTTAGACCACAAGTTCTTGACTCTTGCGCCATGCAAACCAAGTCTGATATTTAAGTGAAGAAGGATAGAGGGTTGGAGCCATAATCCCCCCTAGTTTTGAAGGCTATGGTTTGCCAGAAAGGTGGGGCTCCATGTCGATTTCTCGGGTCGTTGCGAAGAAAGAATACTCGGAGTTCCCTAAGTAAGATTTTTTTGGTTGTTTTGTTAGACACACTTAAACCAAGCTCCATAGCACTCCATAATTTAGGATCCTATGTAGGTGTAGGAAACTTCTAGGGCTATATTCTTCACATCATTTGCACCTATATTTTTTTTCTTTTCGATAATCGTGATATTCAGATCAATTGATGCTAACTTAAACTAACATGATTTAGAGATATTTGTTATTTTGGGGTTGAAATAAACTCTCCCATTGAGTCACGTAAAGGTGCTAGCGCATACCCATGGGTGATCATCACAATCTACATTTCATCTCGGTACAGTGGAACGTGTAACTCACCCGCTAAGGAAGATCTTCTTTCCAACCTCTTTTTCATTCTTTCTTTTCAAATAAATCTCCTCTGCCCAAATCCAATTTTTAGGGTTTATAGAATCTAATTCCGAGGTGGGGAACGTTAGAGCAACAATTTAGTTGTTTTCGCGTCACTTGTTCAAGTTGTGAAATTAACCATTAATGTTTGCACACTTGGTTGCAGCCTCTCTTCGAATCATTGGGTCATCGAGTCTCATGTTAAAGTGGGATGCTTCGTGCATCGAGCTATTGGAATATGTATGATAAAGTGATAAAATCTTTACAAATATAAAGTTGGATTTTATTCGGTTTAGCTTAGTCTCAACGCAAAATTAATTGGATTGATTTTCACTATCTGTTTTGGATTAAATAGATGTTATTCCCTTTTTAGTTGGGTTCTCTTCTTTTTGATAAGGGTGGGGGAGGTGGGCAATACTTTTTGGAATTTTTTTAATTCACAGAAAATCAATAAATAAAAAAAAACCACATGATTTTCTTAATTAAAAAAATAGAGAATCTTTGTAGGAAAATTATTTTCTTTCCATATTTACATTATTAGAGATTAGACATAACTAAAATTGATATATAACTAAAATTGTTGCATTTAAGTTACAAATAGAAGAGGGATTTATCTAGCGAGTTGTGCAAATAGTGGCGTAGCTTCGTAGTTTCTATGATAGTCAATAGAACACTCTTCGTTAGAAAATCTTGTATAGAAAATAATACTATATATATATTGATCAAAAATATTTTATTTTATACATATATAAACATATATTGGTTCTTCAATTTCCTTTTAATTAAAATAGGGTAAATATTTGAACTCCTTAATCTACTTTTAGTGTTACTTTTTCTTTTCTATACACCAATTTTTTTTTACAATTTTCTATAAGCTATCTGACTTAAATCCGTTATTCATATATTTTTGGCAGGAGGCGAATGAAAAGGACAGAAAGTAAAAGTGTGAGACCAATTTCACAGAGCAATGGAAAGAAAATCCGAAAGAGAGATCGATGCATAATCCTTTGATCCCAAAAATGTTCTCTTTGAGGTCGTTTGGTTCGGGAATTAAGTTATTTCAGAATTATAATTTTTAAATTAATTTAATCTACCTAGAAAGTAGGATGAAATAACACTAAAATTTGATGGGATATTCAGAATTAAGTTTATCATTAAATTTATATTTTGTTTGATGAAAAATAACTAAACAAAGTGTAAATTTAATTTTAAACTTAATGTTGAAATATTCCATCTTATTCCATGAACTAAATAGCCCCTTAGGTTATTATAATTATCTTTGTGTGTCTTTAATTTTATTATTAGCTTATATCATATAAAATGTACTAGCCTTCAAAATTATTAAATAAAAAAGAAATTTTTGTATATAGCCACTCAAAAATATTTTAATTATGCTCCATAGTTATAATTTTGGTAATTACATTTCGTAACTATAGTTATAACAACATTTGTATAATTCACAGTTTTTGTATAACGTCTGTATATTTCGTTATACATTTTGTGCACAACGTTTGTATTATACGTTGTACAATTAACAGTGTTTGTATATTTCACTATACAATTTGATGCACAACTTTTGTATAATCGCGCACAATATTTGTATAAATCACATGAATCGTACAAAACTCAAACTGTAATTACAACCAGATATTTGTCGCGAGCCGTAATTAATTCAAATTATAAATAGCTAATCAACTAATATATGTTTCTTTATCCGTGTAATTTTTCCTTTTTAAATATCCAAAAGAGTCATTATAATCTTATCTTGACCATTTTAACCTCCATACACACATTTTCAGACTCAGGCGTGGTAAATTTATTTATTTATTTATTTTTCCATATATTTTTTTTACTTATTTTAGAAAAAGAAATAAATAAAAAGGAAGTCAGTTAGTTAGTTCAAACAGTGTTAGTTTCATGATGCTTCCCTCGAAAACTGTGCTTTTCTCTCTATTCATTCTCTCTCTCTTCACCGGAATCCTCCCTTCCACCGCCGTGAAAGCTACCGGCACCACCACTACGATGATCGGCGTCACCTACTCCGCCGACGCGGACAACTCACCACCGCCTGAGCATGTCGTCATCAAACTTAAATCTCTCAATGTCGCCGCCGTACGCCTCCTTGATCCAAGTCCAACTTTAATCCGAGCATTTTCCTACTCCAACATCTCTCTCCTCCTCACCGTGCCAAATTACCTCGTCGGTGCTTTCGCTGCCAATCGCTCTTCCGCTACACTCTGGGTTTACAACAATGTGCTTCCGTTTCATCCTCGTGCTCGGATTTCACTCATTTCAGTCGGTTCCGACGTTATCTCTTCAGCCGGAGACAGCGGAGCTGGAGTTTCCGATCCTACTACTGCATTAGTCCCCGCCATGCAAAACTTGCACCATGCGCTTATTGATTTAGGAATCCGTACTGTTACGGTTTCTACTACTTTCTCCTTCATCAACGTGATTACGACGGCGTTTCCTCCGTCTTCCGCGGAGTTCCAGGAGCCTGTTAACACACTTGTTATCAGACCTGTACTTGAGTTTTTGGAGGAAACGAATTCGTCTCTGTTAATGAATGTGTATCCGTACAATGTGTATCGACTCCATGGAGAGATTCCGATTGGTTTCGCTTTGTTCCAGGAAGGTCCATTCAATTTCCGTGATGATGTTGTTACTGGTGTTCGGTATGATAATCTGTTTGATATGATGGTTGATGCTGTAATTGCTGCAATGGCTGTTTCAGGCTACGAGAATGTTCCCCTGGTTTTGACGGAAACAGGGTGGCCAAGTAATGATGAACACATGAATGCAGAGGAGAGTCAGATGTATGCCGAGAAATACTTACAAGGACTGATTTCACATTTGAAATCTGGTCTTGGAACTCCACTCAGAAAGGAAGGTGCTACTCAGGCATACATTTACCAGTTGTTTGACGACGGCACTGCATCAAATTCGAAGAGGAACAACTTGAGTTCTGATGGTGGTGAAACAGTGCATCAGAACTGGGGAATAATGTACCATAACATGACCATGAAGTACAACATCAATTTTGACAATGCTGATCAGATTTCCACAATGATTGGTTTACTTGTTCCCTCAATCTATTTTTTCTGGCTTCTTTACCAGTTCTTCTGCTGCTTGTTTGGTCTGGATAGATGATTGACTAGTACTGGAGAAATCTTGATGTTAATACTGATCCATTGCCTTGAGGGAAACTCTTGAGTCTTGCTCAGACTCCACATTAGTCTACTGATGATTGCAAACACAATCAAGAATAGTATGTGTGATACCTAGAGATTTCTGTTGCTGTTGATTGAATTTCAGATCAACAATAGTATGTGTGATACCAAGAGATTTCTGTTGCTGTTGATTGAATTTCAGATCAAGAATAGTATGTGTAGTATTACAAGAAAGCATATAAACAATGTAGTAGCTGTAGGATCTACAGAATTCTGTTGTTGTTAATTGAGATTCGAATCTTTGTTGGCTTAATTTTTTCTTCTTCTGATATGATATGAGTCACATGACCACTGTTGATCCCATCATGATAACTGATTCTTCCTTCCATGTTCAACCAGTGGTGAAGAAGATTGCAAGAGCTTTGACGTGTGAGTTAGGTACACGTCATGATTCGAATCTTATCTTAAGTGAAAGTCTAATATTTTACTTATCATGATGACACTATTAGTTGAGGGTAAATGAGAAAATATAGTTAGAAGATTCATAAAATTGAACTTTCCACTTGTTTGGAATTGAAGCATAACTATAGTTGTTGTGTTGTGAACATCATAGCACTGAAAGGCTGGCCAAGCTGCTGCTCAGTCTGTCATCCCCAAAGCTTGTCGTGAAACAAGCAATTGTTGACAGAATGCTATTGTCAATGATGACTGGATTAACTTGGAGAAGAAAATTTCTTGTTTTGCTGTTAGCATGGCCTGCTGAAAATATGGCGCGATACGTAGATATGCATACTTTAGAGATATGCTTGCAATTTGCTTAAGGTTACTGTTTTCACAAGTCTTGGCATGCTCCTGTTTTGGAAGGTTGGTTCTGGCCTTGCCCCTGTTGCCAAATATCTCTAAAGTTTCCGGTTAGCTAGCATTCTTCTAATCTTGGCTTACTTCCATTGTTGCAAATCTGACGGACTGGACACTAAGATCATATCCACTATGTCTATTTTCAACTACTTGAGGAATCTGTTATATGATGAATTTGCACAGAGCATTTCTTGTACTGCATTCTTTTGAGGAGTGGATCAATCAATCAACAGTGATCTCCAATGAATGCTTTGACTTTGAAAACAAAACAGAGCATAGGTAGCTGCATGACTGCACCTTAGTTAAGTGTGTGTTATCACACTACACTGTAATGGAATTGATGTGAAGAAGTATGTTTCACTTCACGAGAATGATACTCTTTTATTGTTGCCATAGCTTTGCTCGAACTTTGAGGACAAGGTTCTTATTGAGGAGGGGGACAGCGTAGGAGACAGCCAAGCATTGAGCCTAGGGCTAAACCACGAAGAGACTCAAGAATTGGACAACGCAACAGTTACAAAGGATAGTGGCACTGATCAAATTTGAATCACGCTCTACTAAAAAAGGGCAATTTGGTGCACTAAAGCTCTCACTATGTGTAGTGACCGGAGAAGGGGCCAACCACTGACCTTTGAAAATAGAAGATACAAGAGGCAAGGAAAATAGAAGAAAGTGAAAGAGTTGACTCAAATCCTCTGATCCAAAAATTGCTCTTTGACTTATAATCTTCTACTGTTGAAATAACAGCTACATAGAACGAAAGAGACGTCCTTAAATATCCAAATGAGCCACAGTTACCTGCCCTTTCAATAGTATCTGTTGACACTATGGATTTACTCATGTTTTATATGATGTTGTGTGAAAAATCAAATTTGTACATATATATTTGTTTTTGTTTTCCGAGCACGATCAAGTTTAAATTTGCGCATTCTTGAGAAATGCAATCCAATAGGATTCGAACTTTGAGATGGACAAATTTGAATCATTCACCGCAATTCATTTGTTGTTTTCCGAGCACGATCAAATTCTTTTTCTCACTGAGAGGAAAAACAAATTTATACCTAAAAAGATAAAAATGAAGATGATCATAGCTGTACAAGAGCAAAAAAATCCAAAAAAATTGGTCAAAAAAGTCTTGATCTTTTTTTGGGGTATTCTCAAATTGTATAAAGCTTTCAATTTGTGTTTCTAAATGGAAATCAAAATTTATAAACACACAAGGAGAAGAAAATGGTGATGAAAAAGGAACTAAGTGTCATATCCCCTATATCAGGTTCTCAAATTTTTAAATTTTTTTTAGCTTGTTTATGCAATTAATTGATTGTTTTGGTATTTTTACTATTTGTGTATCTTTGAAAATGCTCAATTTTTGCTTTTTTAAATTTATTTTTTATTGATGAATAGAAATCTTTGTGAAGGATCATGTTGCCTTTGAGTTTAATTTAGTTGTTTTCTTTTTCCTCTTTTTGTTAATTTTTTGGAGTTCCATTTGTACAATTCTATGTGAGTGGAAGCAGCGCCACAATTTTCACTGAGGGGATTCGAGATACAAAGAAAGTAGACACATGAAGAAGCCAAGAGGAGATAAGAGGGAGTTGGTCTGATAAACGTTCTTCACGATCAACCCTAAGATTGTGAATTGGAATAACGAAGGAAGCTAAAAAGTGTGGGAGCTCCTGAGGAGGAGTAAAAAAAAAGAAGAAGAAGCCAAGAGGATGCAACATCTATTATATGTACATTCTCTCTTGATCTTGTATATATCTAGTCTACTTTTCCAGCGAATGGGGTTCGTTTTGCGTCCCCGAGCTCTGCCCCTGTATGTTTGTGAGTGTTTCAGATGAACCCCTTGAGTTACACTAGCTCTGGCTCCCATTTGTGAGTCTATCGTGGTGCTTTCATCGCGGTTATTGTTGTAAAATTGCTCATTTTGTGTTTGTCTTTGGGCCGTGATTTTTGCAATCTATTGTTTGGTTATGGTAACTAGGAATCTTGGAGAGATCATTAAAATGGTTTTGGTGATAGGTGGAATAAGTTTAGATTGATCATTCTTTTTTATTTTAGTTAATGTTACAAAGCAAAAGTGCTAGGCGATTTCTTTTCATCTGATAACCTTGGTGAACAGAGTTAGCTGCTTCTAGGAAACACGAGGTACCCGTTTCATTATATGAAATATGAAGAGTCAAGGGAGAACAAGAAAAGGTCCGGGTTATATTACAAGGAGAATGTGATTGATTTGTGGCTTGTACATGTTGGAAGTTACCTTATATTGTTTTCTCCCTTTATTAGTGCTAGAAAGATGTTTAGATTCCAAAAGTAGGTGGAATTAGGACCCCGGCCTAGCAAACACGCCCGCACTCCACAAAGAGGAAGTGGTAGTATGCATTAGTTTGTCACTTAAATATGTTATATGTATCCAAATCAACTCTTGTGCTATAACTTTAAACCAAACACAAACAACTAGGTTGTTGATTATGAACAACAATCAAACACTTCAAAGCTCCGGAATAGCAAAGCCCCGATTTCTCCTGTTGTGAATTGGTGGATCTTTTGAATTAGTTGTGATTTTGGGAAGACAAAAGTGAGAAAAGATTCATTGAATTGGTCGAGGAAAATACTTTCTTATCTCAGGTGCAAATTGCAAGGGTTCTGATCTAACGCTCCTTCTATGGGAATAGTTCTCTGGATCAACAACTGAATCAAGTGTAGCAGCTACTTCTTCTCCCTCTGATTGGTTGTTCCTTCTATTTGATAGTCCACGGAGGCGTTCTTGTAAAACCCCATTCCTCGTATGTGTATAAAGTCTTACTGAATGAGTTTCAAAGTCAATTCTTTAGTGCAAAAATAGATTTGGAGATGGAGTTTTGATATATGATTTTACAAACGTTAGGTGATCCAATGACTTCTAAGTTGTATATCTATATTAGGATCCATTCCTAAGTATTTAAAGTGTGTTAGATGTAGTGTAGGGTCATAAATGATCTTTTACATCAGGTCAAGTCTAAAGAATTTCTATTGACTAAGTTTTCGTATGAGTTCATAGGAGTGTCAACTTCAAATGACCATATCTCCTAAAAATATAATGAGTTAGGTGACCCATAAAATATAAAATTAAATATCTTTGAATTAGCTTTCCAACACATCCAATTTTGCCTTAATCAAAGTTCGAAGTAAAATGTTATGACCATTTTATTGGAGACATGCAGAGCTATCTGAAGTCCACGACAGTTCTGCAACGCAGAGTGGACGCGGACACTTCTGCCTAAGTTAAATGACGTCCTTTTATTACATTTTGAGGGCAATTTTATCCTATAACCTTTTGGGGGTTATTTTTATATTCCAAAATACATAGAACGTCAGTTTCTCATAAGTAAAACCCTTTTCATCACTTCTAAACTTAAACGCTCAAGACACATCAAGAAAATCATCAAGTTAGGGTTAGCTTTCAAGATTCGTCATCAAAGTAAGTTATTCTCCATAAATTTCAAGCTTCCCAACCCAAATTTCCTCATTTCTTCACGAATCTCTAATAAAATCTTAAATCATAACCTAGATTTTCAATAAAAAGAATTCAAGAATTTCAAAAAAGAATTTTCTTGATTCTTCTTCTTCAAGAATTAGGGTTCTTCATCAAGAACCCTAAAGCGTTTAAGTCAAGAATTCAAGAATAAAAGAGAAGCCATTCAATCAATATTTTTCCAAGTTATTCACTCTAGAAAGCCACAAAAGAGAATTTCTTTTCTCAAGAACAAGTATTCAAGGTTCCAAGATCAACGATTTCCTTCAAGAAAGCTAGTGTTCCTCAAATTTTGATTATAATATCAATTTTCTAGGTATGCAAGGCTCCCCAAAAGTCGTTTCAAGTTTGATTTAATACCTAAAGGCTATCAATTTCCATCCAAATTAAAGTATGAATTGAATTCAAGTCTTCTTCTCTTAGTTTGAGTAAATTCCTATGAGTTACATCATATGCTATCCTTTTTAAGTGAATTATTGTAACATATTACTCTATTGTCAAGTTAAGCTATGAACGTCAATATGTTATGTTCATATATTTATGACTCTACAGAATTCATGAAAAGTTATTCAGTTCAAAGTATGAGTTGATTTAAAGTACGTCAGCATGAGTTATACAAGTAACCTATTTACTATTTTTTGAGCATAACATATCAGTTTTGAAAGAGTAGTCCAGTCAGTTAAGTATTTTGCATTACTATTCATCATACATAAATTTCACAGTTTGAGGAAACTTGACAGTTCTTTAAAGAAAGTATTACCAGTTGTGAGAAAACATTATCAATTTTGAGAAAGAAAAGTCAATTTAAAGAAAATATGTTGAGCCAAGACTCCAAGTAGCATATTTTTAGTTTTATCCTAAAGTGGGATATTTTTATAGTTGTTGAGCACAGTGCATATTTTGGGAGTAGTATTGAACATCGATGCGGGTAGAGTTCAGATAACTCCAATCCTATAAACTATGCAGCCAACATAGGATAGGATTGTACCAGATGTACAACTCCTCATATGCCACTAAGATGACCCAGTTTAGATGGATCCATAAGTTCAGCTTCATCCCTTACCCTGTCAAGGTATTGGATGACTCTGGAAACGTGGGCAAGACGTTGTATCATCATGATGCTCATAGTGATGATTGTCGGTTAGAGAAACTTCCCAAGCTAAAGTATATATATATTATTTTCAGATACAAATTGAGTTGCATTTATTTATGCATTAAACTAGATGTTTCACTTATTTTTCATTGCTTATTATATCGAGTTATTTTCTATGTTAAGCCTATGATTTGAGTAGTGTATCTTGAGGTTTTCTGTTTTGCCCATTTTACATACCGTACATTCTACGTATTGATGTCCTTTATGCCGCATAATTTTATGATGTAGATTCAGGTACTTATGATAGCGGACATTCAGTAAGACAGTTTTCCAGCATCAATTGGTGAGACCTCTTTGCTTTTAGAGGGCTCTAGTTAGTTAGTTGGTGAGACCTCTTTGCTTTCAGAGGGCTCTGGTTAGTTAGTCCAATTTATTTATTTTATTTTACAGTCAGATAGCCATGAATCTTGTTGCCACACCTTTTTTCAGTATAATAAAGGCTTCATGACAAAGTTGGTGAGTTAGTCTAGTCTATTCGTTCAGATATTATAAGAATTATTAGTATTTATATTAAGAGATATTTTCAAACTTTGTATAAAACCTGAATGAGATTCTTTGAATTTTATTAAATGTTTAAAGGTTTTTCTTATAAAACTTCTACATGCATATTAAATTCTTCAGTTGAGTGAGTCAGTCAGACCAAGGGTTCGCTTTGGGACCAACAATGGTTTCTGAGTGTCGGCCACGTCCAGGGTGTAGGCTCGGGGCGTGATAGTTTTCTCCCTCTGATCTGTCGTTCCTTCTATTGGAAGAGCGCTCTGGCTCAACAACTAAATAAAGTGTAGTAGCTTCGTCTTCTCCATCTAATCTGTCATTCCTTCTATTTGATAGTTCACGGAGACGGTCTACCTCTGTTCTGTCGTTCCTTCCATTTGACAGTTCATGGAGGTGGGAAGACCGCCGTGGTTCAACAGCTGAATCAAGTGTTGCAGCTACTTGTTTACTTTTTCTTTTCCGACATACATGTGGGTGTTTCTCATCAGTTTCTCGACCAAATCCTCAACAATAAACATTTGTGATCCTCTGGTGAATCAAATGAGAGCTAGATTGCTAAGGTGTGAAGTGTCATAACCTATGAGCACCATAAAAATCAAAATAGAGTTGTTGTAGCTAGAATTAATTGCACCCTTTGAAGAAACACAGTTCACTTATTGCTTTTGAGGAGAGCTGGGATGCAACACAGCTAGTTCTTCTCAAGAACCAAATCTCAATAAAGCATTTGAGTAAATGGCGCACTGGAGAAGGAATCACGTAAATGCTGGGAGAAGATAACCAAGAGTTAATTGAATATTGTCTCCACCAGTGTTATCAAACACAAAAAGCACAAAAAAGCTCTAAGGTCTGTTATGGCTTTAAGCGCAAATAATGTGTGGGCTTTAATTTAAAAAGGTGCAGAATGGATGAACTTCATGCTGAAAGTAATTGAAAATGATTGCTGAAACAGTAGCCCATAAAAAAATATTTATGTGAACCAAATAATCAGTCTATAAAGTAAATGTTAAAGAAAAGAGAAAATAACAGTAATTGGGAAGATAAAAAATGGAGGAAAAGTATATTACCATTTCCGCTTCTTTTAGGCATCAATCCTGAATTGATGGATGAAAAGGATGTAGAAGTAGGACTTTGAAAAGATTCCTGTTCCCATTGGTTCTCTAACAAAAACAAAAGTAATATCTCAGAGGAGCATTAATTTCCATTGGTCTCTAACAGAAACAGAAGTACTATCAGATCAAATTTGAACCATGCGCCACTAAAAAAGGGCAGCTGCTATGCGTTGTGCATGGAGAAGGCCCAACCACTGACCCATAAAAATAGAAGATACAGGAGGCAAAAATAGAAGAAAGTAAAAGAGTCGACTCAAATTCTATGATCCAAAAGTTGTTCTATTTAACTTATAATCTTCTACTGTTGAAATAGAAGCTATATAGAACGAAAGAGACAACCTTAAATATCCAAATGAGCCACAGTTACCTGCCCTTTCAATAGTATCCTATCGAAGAAAAAGAAGCCTGTTACCTATAGGTCATAATAATAACAACTCATATGCCTCAGTCCTACATGTTTGGACCTATTAGTCACATGAAGACAAAGGCCACTGTTGTTCCAAGGCTCCCCTTGGAGTAGTATCATATTTTTGGTAAGAAAAACAATCTACATGTCCCCCTTAGTTTCCTTCTACTTATTTAAACATTGTATATATAGGGGGGGTTCCAGTGACACAAAAGGAGACAGAGGACTTCATACAATGTATCAATGTTGTGCCTTGACGGAGTTGAAATATATAGGAAGTTCATTTACATGGTGGAATGACAGGATTGAGGAAGATTGTATTTGTAAGAGACTGGATAGAGTGGTGGTTAATAGAGCTGGGACACCATTAAAGAGGAGGTTCAGTTGGAAATAACACCTACAGTGAAAAATAGAGCTGATTTGAATAGAGTGAATGCGGAGCTAAAAAGGTACTTAAAAATAGAAGAGGATATTTGGAAGCAGAAGGTTGGGTTAAAATGGTTTGTGGATGATGATAAAAATACAAAGTTTTTTCATGAATATCTATAGGGTAGAAGAAGGAAGATGAATATTAAGGAAATCAAAACTAGGGGGGTCAAGAGAATATGAAAAACGGACTGAACCTAACCATACCGAACCGATTTTCATCATTTTTTCAATAAAACTATGGACATTATTTTTAGTCTATAACCGTCCCGAATAATTGGAATGGTCTTTTTAGTTTATAAAAACACCCGAAAAATTTCTGAACCGAACAGAATAACTTTACATGTATGTAAATATATTTTATATATTAACATGTTAAATTTAATATATAAATCAATTTTATAAAAAATTTCAAATATAAATATAACCTAGGTCCTAGACCTCTAGTGTTTGGATGATTTTAGGTCTTTTCACTTTAATTAGCCTTTAATAGTAGGCTTCAAATTAAAAAATACTATAATAGAAACTCCATCAAACATGGGATGAGCAGAAGCTACTTTCAAAGATATCACCTAAGATAGTGGAACACATAATAGAGAGGATTAAGCCACCTGACATGTCACAAGATTGTATGTGATGTTCTTCAGTGGATGGGGTCATCACAAGGAGACTTCACTGTGAAATCTGCCTAGAGAATCATGAGAAGAAAATAAGAGGAAGGAGTGATTATGAGCGATTATGGAGTAATGGGGTGCCTTTCAAGATTATTTTTTTTCCTATGTAGAGTATGAAAAAGGAGAATCCCTACCATCTTCATTACCTCCTGCAATTTTTTTTCTTCATCACACTTTACACCTCACTCCATCCAAATGATCGATGCCGATAATAACGTGCCACAGGCTATAAATTCTGCCCCTCCACCGTCAACCAGCGGCGCAACCTCCATGACCGTCCTTCTTCCTCCGGTACCGAGAAGCGAAGATAAACGATGGAACTCCGATTCAGTTCTTCGTTCGATCGTTACCCGGAGGAGAAACCCTAGTAATCGAAGCTCATTCTACCGACTCCGTGGAAATGGTTCAAAATAAAATCCGATCGATCACTGGTGTACCAGAGGATGACCAGCGGCTCGTTTACCAGGAAAGACAGCTGCCTCCTCGGTCCGAGCAGTTGCTGGAATACTTCGGGATCGAAAATGATACCACCATGCATTTACTCGGTCGAATGTTGAGTACATATCATGAGCAGGCATGTCAGATCATCGATGACTTAGTTTCACTAGTCGTTGATATTTTGAAAAGCACGGATCCTTCAACTCTTATGCAGGGGCATCATATCATCAGGATGTTGAAAGAATTCCTCGCGAGGATTCCAATGGATAGTGTTGCAGAATACCTCCAGAAATTTGTCTCCTCGTCGGCTCCTGCTGCTTTGGTGATGCTTTATACATCTCCGATAACTCCAAAAATTATGTCGCTGATGAATCTATGAATAGATTCATCATTTCATTGAAGAATGATTTGCCTGATCACATATACTGTGAATGTGCTCGGATGGTGTTAAAATTTTTGTAAGCTATTGAGAGGTACTGCTGGGCTTGAGGATCCTTTGTATTGTTTTTGTTGGTGTTGTCTAGGGAATATAGTAGAGGTCATTGGGATGACAAGGTATGAGAATCCCACTAAGGAATTGTCAGCATTGCATGATGTTATTTTGTTTGTACGTGCGGTGGTATTGGTGGAGTTATCCCAGGAGTTAGAATTGATCAACATGGGATTAGCTGAGTCTAGAGGATTATCTTTGAGCATTGTGTGTGATTTTATTGAGCATATGTACTTGGTGAGGGAGTTGTTGCAACAATCTATTGAGTATTCTAGAATTGATGAAGCATTGTGTGATGGAGAGTACTTTGTAAGCTTGTACCATATTTTATCTGAATTGCATCTCATTTTATATGATTTGCTAGATAAAGTAGAGTTGGGTTTGAAGAAATTGGAAGACCAATTGGGATTGAGCAATTCAATGATGAACTCACAATCATCATTTTCTATTAAAAAAATAATGATGAAATTCAATCACCATTTTCTATTAAAAAAATAATGTCCAACAAAACCTCAATTTTTCCAATTTCTAACTCATCTGAAAATGACTCAAAGCAACTTTCAGGAAGGAAAAAATGATAATTCTGTCAAAAATGCCAAAAATGATCTTCACGGTCATTACACTTCCTCACACCCATAAAAGACAAACTATATAGTACCATTTTATCCTACCTCGCTCACTGTCCATTGAGCTTAAAAACCTTTTTGTTGTCACCACTTACCTAAATTGATAAGGCTAGTTTTTTAGAGATATTTCTAGCTTGTATTAAGGTTTTGAAGCCCCTCTCCTCTCTATGTAACTAGAGAGGTAGCCAATCTGAGTTTAAAGCCACCTCGATTAGAGTTGTCAGAACATCAATCGGATTGAAGTAGCAAAAAGGTAATTTTGACAAATTATATTTTTAATTTATGTCATTAAAGGTGTGCAACACGCCAAAAGTTCATTTATTTTGGACTAGAGGGAGTGTTATTTATAGTTTCTTGTACTCTCGATATTTCTATTTTTGGATTATTTTTCTTGAGTCAATGATCTCTCAAAAATAATTTTGCTATCTCAGCAGTAGGAGTAAGATATGTGAATATTCTATCCTCTTGAAGTCCTATTTTGTGTGACTACAATGAATACGTTATTGTTGTTGCTGTTAATAATTGAGGTTAATGTGTTGTTATTGTTATCAAAATTGACTAAATTTATCCTTATTTTTAAAATCAAATGTAAGTATCGCACCCATTGATGTCACGTATCCATCTTCAAATATATGGTAAATTTTACACTTTTTAAAGATGCCCAACGATGAAATGGACTACATCACAAATTAAATCAACCAATTTTTTTTTTTAAATCACCTAAATTAAAACACTCATCCAAATTCAATTTACTTAAGACGTTGTTTAAGAAAAAAAAAGGACTCTTGAACTTTATGGTGTAAAATAATTCTTAGATATTTGTGTGGCTAAGAATCATTTCATTAAGGACAAAAGAAAATTTTTAAAATTAAATTATTTTCAATTAGAGTAAGGTAACATTCTTTTGGAGACTGACTACAAAGAAAAAAAGTATCACATAACATGGGACAAAGAGATTATAATTATAACCCGATATTTTAATCTAAACGGACACATATCCATCTCCAGCATGCTTTCTATGTGAATATATTTTTCGAAAATGTTCTGTTGGAAAATAAGTAGTGTATTTATTTTTTAGTGTTTAGTAAGTAAGTAATATCAACAATATTTATACATAATCTAGTAAAACATATATTATTCCAACAATAGTTATACATAATCTAGCAAAATACCACGTGGATGGAATAGGGAATGGTGGTTTCGAGATGGCGATGGTTGGGATGGTCAAGGGAGGTCAACGAGAATGTTGGGAAGAAATAATTTAATTTCAATATTATTTACATTATTTATTTTCACTACTTTAATTAAGAAAGTCATTTTTTTCAATTTAAAAAAAACTTATTTTTTCTAGAAAAAATATTTTAACCAATCAAATATGAAAAAATTGTACCAAACACACTCTAGAAATTATAATTTGGATATAAGTAGATTTTTATTAGCACATTCATTACTCAATAACTATGTTTAAGAAAACTGATGGAGTACCTATTTTTTCATATAGTAATAATGAGTGTTTCTTCTTCTTTTTTTAACCCAAATATAATTATATTACAGCTGGTTAATTTGGATTCATATTGTGTACGGTTTTATTTGAAGAAAAACGTTCTCTATTAAAAAAAAATTATACTAGGATTCGAATCTGAGATCTCCGATTGAGAAAGAAGCAATCACATCTCTGCACCACATTCTTTGATAGTATAATAATGAGTTGTTGTATAGATTGAGATGTATTTAGTTTACTAGACTGATCTTTCGAAACTGATATGCTATGCTCAAAAGATAGTATAGTAAATAAGCTACTTGTACAACTCATGCTGAGGTACTTCTTTAAATCAACTCATACTTTAGACTGAATATCTTTTCAATGTAATTAAAGCATGATAATGGAATGGTTCTCAAAACTCATCTGGAATTTTTGTAAATATAATAATACTTAAAGAATATATAGAGATGTACCTAACAATGAAGTTCTTGACATAATAATAATAAAATAACAAGGATTTCACAATAAGGTTCTAGAATTTCTCCATAAGAGCATAGGAATGAAATTGACTTAACTTTTGACAAGAATTCTTGATTAAAAAAAAATATAGGTTAGACATGAAAATAGGATTTTAGGTGGTCTTACATACCTCGAATGAAGACTGAAGAATCAAACAACGAAGATTAGTTTTGAATCTCTTGAACCCTAGCCTCCTCTTTTTCTCCTTAGCCCCAGTTCTTAAGAATTAGCGTAAATGTTTTGAAATTCACGCTTTAGAATTGATATAGGGCTGAAAACGGTCTCAAAACGACATAGTTTTAGTCTAGGATGGGTGGAGAAAAGACTAGAATACCCTTGATTTTAAAACTAAATATCAAGTACCGTGATGGAGCAAGTCCGCGATGTGGACTTGTTCCATTTCTGTTCATTTTTCGATGAAAAACTTAAAACACATTCAGAAACTATTTTTCTATAAAATAACACATAAATCACATTTTTCAAATACGTTTTATGTGTATTTTATGTAAATCGCATTTATCCAGTGCGTTTTATGAATATAACTAAAAAATATACTATGGTGGAGCCGGTCCGCGATGTGGACTGGTCGCGTACCCTTTTGGTTTTGCAGTTTTGCTCTGAAAAATTATCTTTTGATCCGGTTGACTTAAAATTCAACCAAAATCATTTTCTCAAGTGAAGAAATCTAACATTCAAAATTTAATTTCAATTTATAGTGCATATTATCTACTTGATTTAAGATTACATTGAGTACGCTTCTATAACTACTTTACTTAATTTGAAATATATTTATTATATTTTCTTGTTTAGTAAAATCTTTTTATTATTCATATCATAATTCTTTTATCTACTTATTTTTCTCTATATTTGTGGGTGTTCACTTGCCATAATTGAATTTGGTAAGAAGTTAAATAAGGATGCTATTTTTTGACCATTTTTCTCATTTCACAGCCTATAAATATAGACGTTTTCCTCCTCATTCACCCTATCTCAAGACTCAAAGGTGCGTTCCTCCCTATCCTGTACACAACTGATAGAAATTATTTTTGTATATTTGTAGCAACTCTAATGAAGTAGAGAAAGATTTTCAATATATATATTAAAAGTTCTAACATTCTTTTTTTTCTTTATATAGGTTTGAAATTGATTTTACCAGAAGTGTTTGATCTTGTACGAATTAAGCGCGTAAGTAAATTATTAGTATTTAATTTGTTGTATGTAGAGGCATTTTTTTAATTTTTTTAAATTATTTGTCGAAGTTTATGACTGAGACATCTCTTTTATTTTCTTATTTTTATCTCTCAATATTTTTTTAAAAAACTATACTGCAGTTCCTAAGGAATATATGAATCTGTGTCAATTTTATCCTTTAAATTATATACCTCAAATCTTAATCGCAGCATATAAAAGATTGAAAAGGAATACAATATTAGCATTTAATTTCACACAAGGTATAAAATTATAAATCTTGATCACTAGATTTGATCTATCTCTTGCGACATTGATCTGTTTAAATTTTTGATATCATAAAGTTTGAAATTTGATTTGTTAAAACTTTTAAAAGCAACTCACTTTCAAAGATAACCTAAAGAAATTAGGGTTATTCTCATTTTCATATATTTTAATTTATTTATTTTTAGATTGTAAATAAAATTATGTATTCATAGCAATCATTTTAAACTTGTAGATTAATTTTACTTGAGCATATTTT
>JBCEWC010002582.1:0-33710 GCA_038996855.1 Solanum aculeatissimum
ATATAAATTAATTTGTGAGAATTAGAGTCTTCATTAGAAAATAGAAAACAAATAGTACTTTCTTTTCATGAAGTCAAAAGATTAATAAACTAAATTTTATTTGTCAATCTTGAATATTCTTGAAGACATTCTAGAATATTCATTTCTTATTTCCTTTTATATTTAATTACTAATATTTTAATTGGATGGAACATTTTGACTTTTTTTAAAATAAAAAATAATTAAAGATGCATTTCCTAATGAACAAGAAAGTTGAATTGACTAATTGATTATGAGCATAATTGAATTTACTTAATGGAAAAAAGAAGGTTCATAATGAATTAATGATACATTAATCACCTTTTTATTTATTAAATGAAGGGTGATATATATAATTATATATAAGTTTTATCCCTCTTTTATAGCCTTAATGTGATTGAAAAATATTCATAACTACCAAGGATAAATAAAATTTAGGAAAAACAAAGTAGAAAAGATAAAATCCTTATAATTAAACAAGAAAAATAGAAGCCCCATAACCATAATCAACATTTGAGATTAATATTAATCATTTCAAATGAAAATGGAAATTAAAGATAAAACACTACACTTATTATTATTTAAAGACAAACTATTATTAATAAAATACATCAATAATATTTGAATATTTTGAAGACTTTGGAGAAGCCTTTTACAACCCCAAAAGGTCTCCAAATACACATGCACACACCTAATTCTTAGAGATTTCTTGACTATAAAAAAAAACAAAAACAAAATAATATACTTAATCTAGATTTTTTGAGATGACTTTGAGGGTCTTATTGTTGTCATTGATCTTATTATTATAATCAGATGTCTTGATTTTGATCGTAATCTTGATTTTCCTCGTGCTTTGTGATAGGAGTCAAGGAAAAGGAAGAAGATGAAGAAGAATTGGCTTTAAGGACGTTATTGTTATTGTTGTTGTTATTATTGTTGATGAATTTATTATATGATTTCGAATCATCTAAAATTTCATCATTTGTCTTTTTGGTTTTGATCAAAAGAGAGTTTTGTTGGGAAGTGTTGATGTTTTTGTTTGTTTTTTGGAGAGGGTAAAGGATATCTGTTGGGAAGAAATTGTATTGAAGACCAGCCATGAAAAATGTTAAAAATCACTTTGTGTTTTTGTTTTGTTGTTTTAAAGAATTGGAAGAGTTGTAGACTTATTTATAGACACACACAAAAAAAGGGGTTTTTGAAGAGTCAATGGCTATTGGTTGGTGTGAAGGATCCAAATAATAAATAGAAGAGAGAAATAAACAAATTAATTTTAAAAAGAAAAAATTACACGTATAAGCAAATATATACTAGTTAATTAGTCACATAGCTATATATACTTTGAATTAATTACGTCTCGCGGCAAACATCTAGTTATAGTTACCATTTGAGTTTTGTATAATTCGCACAATCTATACAAACGTTGTGCGCGAATCAAATTGTATAGTGAAATATACAAATATTACGAATTGTATAGAGAATTATATAAATGTTGTGCACGAATTGTATAGCGAAATATATGTGGGGCAGGGTAGGTTTAAAGTTATGTAGTGTGGGGTGCGAGACGGGTTGAAGTAGCTATTTTTAAAATTAATGCGGGATGGGGTGGGGTGGGTTGCGAGTTAAAAAACTAAATTGGAATTCGAAGAAATTAAATCTTTGTAATTAGTAAAAATCAATCCCTAGAAACAACCTATCTGCCTCTATGAGATAGTGGTAACGTCTGCGTACATTTTTACCCTCCCCAGACCCTACTTGTGGGATTCCACTGGATATGTTGTTGTTGTTGTTTGTAATTAGTAAAAAACAAGATATAAATTTTTTATATTAAACATTGACTTTAATTTTATTTATTTATTTCTAAAATTTAAACTAGAGATCTCTAGTAATTGTTAGTTGTTAAAATGCTAATTAGAAACTTGTAATTAACTATTAAGAAGCAATTGTTAAAATGTCAACTAAAAATAGTTAATTAGTTGTTGAGACGTTAATCAGTAGAAAAAAACTAAATTTAATTAAAAAATAAATAAAATTAAAATCTAAACGGGACGAATTGAAAATGAAAAAAATCACCATGCGAAGCGATTTAAAAAATTAAATATAGTGAAACTTTAAATACTTTGTAATTAATCTATATCACATAAATTAAAATACAATAAATATAGACACCTTTATAATTTTAATAAAGTAGATCATATGCCAGTAAGTAGTAATGTTGCTTCCAAGTATTGGCGTTGTTGAATAGAATAAGTATTCATACAAAATGGAAAAAGGTGATTGTAAATATCATAGCTTAGTGATGTGATAAGTGTAATTGTTTGTATTAAATATAATATTTATGGTCTTTTTGAACAGACAAATTTAGGCCAATATTCTATTCGTATCCATAAACAATCAATTCATCGTAATATTACACGCTTTGAAAGTTTTTACGAGGCTAAAACACAAATTTTATATTTATCTTATTATTGAATGTTTTTACTGACTCTTTCTATATATATATTTTTTAATTTTATTATTTCAAATTTAGGATATTTACATTGAGATCAATGGACGAAAATAGAAAAGAATTTTTTCTAATATAAAATACATAATAAATAAAAAAAAGCCACAGAGGTTTGCCAAAAGCGAGCCTATCATTGTGTACAACTTATCATAAATAAGAAATTAAGATTTAATATGGGTTGTGTTGATTATTTTTTGGCCTATCGAAATAATTGATCAACTTGATCTGACCTTCTTCATTTTTTTATTGATATTTCTATTTCATGAAAAGAAAGAAAGTTATTTTCTATTTTCTAATGAAAACTCTAATTCTTACAAATTAGTATTTTGATTTTTCAACTATCCCATGTTTTAACTGTATAATATTTCTTATAATATTTTGTAAGACAAGAATAAACATATATAAATTATTGTATGTTACGTAATAATACAAATATTTAAATCCCTCTTGTTGATTATAATTTTGAAAACTTTTTGAAGAGAATCAATTGTTACATAAACTATCAAAATTATCCAAAAAAATGTTTAAAAATAAAATTAAGACTTTATTTTATTAAATATATCAATTATTCAATAAATTTTTAAAAAAAAAGAGACTTGAGATGAGATATTTGTTAGTTCTTAATAATCTATTTAAATGAATTGATAAGGGATATGCATGATTCAAATATGTCTATTAATATGAGTCGATCCAGCTCATCCAGACTAATGTATAGAGGCTTCGAAATTTTGGAGGTTAGATCGGGCTGGTCAAAAAACAATCAGCCCAATACTATAATTTTTAAAATAATTATATTTTCTAAAATAATATTTTTTATAATTTAAATTCTAAATTATAAAAAATCAGCATAAATATTGATAAGAAAATATTTCATAGTATTTACGATTTATTAATCAAATCTCAACTCTATAAATAAAATAATCTTATTAATACTTTTCAAGTTTGGATTCCAGTAAAAATATGAGTGAATGACATAAATATTTATATCATTTTAAATGCAAAAGGCTGACCTCTTTTTTTTAATTTCATTGGCTCAAGAAAATATTACTCCCTCCGAATCATTTTATTTGTCATATTTTTTATTACACGCTTCTTAAAAAATATTAATTAGAATGCAATTTGGCTAAACTATCCTTACTTATTTACTCCTCATTATTAACTACTTTTCTTTTTTTTAAACAAAATTAATATCATGATAATTATCTACTTTTCTTTTTTTTAAACAAAATTAATATCATGATAATTATTTTTTATCATCTATTTTTAACAAGAAGGACAAGTAAAGTGATTCGGAGAGACCTTATAGTTCGGAGTTACATCAAGTCAAATCGAATCGACAAAATTTATTGGTTGCTAAATTATCAAAAATAATGAAGTGATAAATCAAATATTGATCCAAACAATTGCTATAATACAAGAATTTTTATGATTATGTATATTAAAGAATTAATATATTAATAAATGAAAAATTGAAAGAAAAAAAAATTGCTACATTAAAGCTAGCTCTTCTAATATTTTCTCATCACATCAATACAGATATCAAACATCGAATAAAAACTTTTTAAAAAAAAAACTCTTCTAGTAGCTTGTTGTCCACCAATTATTAGTTCCTTCATTCTTGGAGACTAACACTGGTTGATACCTAACCAAATTCATTGACAATGGTGTTGACACTTTAAGAATCTTGTCTTGTACCATGTTACGGCGGTCCACGGTGGTGCCACTCACCGGAGTTTCAAGAACGCCACCCTTGACCGCCGCCTTCTTGGCCGTACCATCATCAACAGATATCTTTGGTGGCCTTGGATAGTAGAAATCAGTAGGAAAAAAGTAATATTGAAGCCCTGCCATTAATAATATAAAACTTTGGTCTAAAATTTATTTTGAGTGATTTTGTATGTTGATATTTTATTTTTGATGTGTATTTATAGAGAAAAAAAATGGAAATCCAAAAAGAAGTAGGAAAAGGAAAATTAAAACATAAAAATTTGACTATGCCTTGTTTATCAAGTAGTTTCCTTATTCAATTAATGTGTACCAACGTGATTTCTAGAAAGGAAATTAAAAAGTTGTATAAAATATTTAACATAGGAAGGTGACTTTTAAGGACCAAGTGGAAAAATAAATTTCATCTTGCACTTCGAGTATAAGTCGAGGATCTATCAAAAACAGTTACAGATATGAGTTTGACGTTTAAAAATAATTAAAAAAAGTGTCACATAAAAAGGTAGGGAGTAATAAAAGAGCAAATTACATCGAGAGACACTAAACTTTAAAAATTATAAAGAAAAATAGTCCTAGTTGTATAGACATATATAGTCAATGTATATTTGTGTGTCATAATGTATATTTAGTGTATAAGTATCACATGTATAAATAATATATATTGTATAGTTGTGTATACTTTCTATAACTTTTGACAAACTATATTGTATAGTCATGTATAGTTTCGCTGATTTTGGACTATATTTTATATAAATAAAATATGGACTACTTTTTGTAAACTTTTTACTTTTTTGTATATATATATGTAATTTCCCCGTAATAAAATCTCAAAGTTCGTATCTCAAAACTTCATGACAATAGCCCATTTTACATGGGGTATTGAACCACATAAAATATAGGGACAAGTACAGTGCATGGTCGTTCGGTCAAAATATTTATAATAAAAAAATAGTTGTATAGACATGTATAGTCAATGTATATCTCATGTATGGTCAAGCTATATTTAGTTTTTGAGTGTATCGTAATGTATATTCAGTATATAGCGCATGTGTAACTAATCTATATCGTATAGTCGGTGTATACTTTCTGTGACTTTTGATAAATTATATCGTATAGTCATGTATATTTTTCTATGATTTTGGGCTATTTTTTATGTAAATAAAAGAGGGTTATATTTGTTGTAAATTAATTAGTTTATTGCATATACTTGAAAAAAATTATCCCTAAAGTATATCACCTCTCACCATCATCATAGCGCATGAGACAAATATATGCATTTCGATTGAGGTCTCATATTTTATGGTTACAATGTCTTCTTTCATTCGGTTGAAAGTCAATTTTACAGTATAGACGCTTATGATCTTCCCCAAATCCTGACTGAAGTGTTGAGTTTCACCAAATATATGAGCTTACTTTTGTAATTTTGCTCTTTAATATAGCGAACTCTTGTTGTCTACAACAACAACAAACCCAGAATCAGCCCAAAAAGGGAGGTTTGGGAGGGTAGAGCATACATAGACCTTACCCCTATCTCAAGGAGGTAGGTCGAGAGGTTGTTTCTAGAAGATCCTTGGCTCGAGTAATGGATATCATAGCAACTTAAAACATAACATAGCACTCAAAAGAGGATCGGAGCAATAACAATAACCAACTAGTGTGATAACTGAAGCACAATAAATAACGAGTAACAAATATCCTAAGACATGCAACTACGAGAAAAATGCTACTACTACTAGTATAAATAGTGAAAAAGGTACAATGAAGTACCAACCTACCAGCAAGCATATCCCGCTAGGAAAGTAGACAAAGCTCAACTACCTACTGATCTTCTGCCCTAATTAATCCGCGACCTCCATAATCTCCTGTTGTCTCTTTGAACATAATGTTGTATCATTAAATTGTTTTCCAGTATGAGCCTATGGGGTAATATATATATGCAATGAAGAATGTTATGTAATTATGCTAGTTATATACAAACATAACCATTCTCAGAGCTTATAATAGAATTGTCATAGTAATATAGAATGCACTCTGTAGCAGAAAGTATAATAGAGCCTATCTATTTTCTATACAAAATCTCATATGCACCCTTACATCCAGTTGCTATCTACCAATTGCTGCTCAAAAAAATAAAAGAAAGCTAGTGCAAATACACGACGAGCAGATGACTATCCAACGCGATCAATTTTCTGGCATTGCCTCAGTGTACCTGCGTAGGGCGCTGTATAACCTGCATATATTAGTCACCAGAAATGAGAAATTTTCTTATAGTTGAGTTAAATCAATAAGCATTGTCAGAATTATACGGTTAGTGACTGATTAACTGTTCTTTGTAGCCTCACTGTGTAGCAAAAGCATTAAGAACTGCATAAATTGGCCTAGACATCTGTTAACTCGACAGAGTTACCTATGAGTTTCCATTTTGTTAATTAGTAAAATATTTTCTATTAGTCAATAAGTGAATTAGAACCAATATAGGAACGTATGCTCACCAGAATTTGCCACCAATCTAACTTGTTCATACTTCTGGGAGCGGAACAACTGCTTCGAAGGCTTCCACAAGCATTGCCACTCTTTTTTTCCTAGCAGGAGTTAATGTAGTGACTAAGTTCTGCATTGCATAATCAAGCATCCATTTTTCTGCCTTTTTCCTCTCATCTGTCATTTGATGCCTCAAGTCCACTTTTTCTGGTTCTTGATCAGGTGTAAGGGGCAGAAACTGAGGCGCTCGTGGGTTGAATTTCCTCGCTCTTTCAAGTGCCTTGATTGATCTCTTGAGGAGAATCAACTTCTTCAGCTTGCTCCAGTTCTTGGACTTTTGTGTCTCGGGTTTGTTCTTGGCTACTGAAGGTGCTCCCTCTTCTTTCGGATCCTTCATTTCTTGATCCAACATCTTTCCACCTTCAGGCATGTCAAGATTTGACAAGCTTTCTGTAGAATTTGAGCGAGTATTCACTTCACTTTCAACTTCTGAGAGTTCCTGGTCCGGGATTATGTCACTGGTGACTGACTGTGTATCTGATGAATCATCTTGAATTGGCGTTGTAAGGATCTCATTTACGGCCTCTCGTATGAGTTTGACAGCATCATCTCTACAGAAACTTCTCCCGTGTTGCCTTGGATTATGATCTTCCCTGCTTGTTTCTGCATCATCCTTTGACTCGGAGAAATCCTGGAGAGTGTTGCACGTTTTCCTTTCAGACGGTGTAATGCTGTCTTCTACCTCATCATCAGTTCCATCAAGTAGTTCATTTCCAACTTTTGATGCAACATCTGATAGAACATGTTGTGATATCATGTGCCACATGCTTATGTAACTCCGTTTGTCCGCCTGCCCCTTGGATGCTCCATCCTCTTCTTTTGGATCAGACATTGATAATAAGAGAGAAAATCCCCGAACACGTTTAGGTGTTTTCTCACATTCTTTTGCTGTCTCTTCCATAGTTGCATTTTCTTGCAGTGCTGCATCACATGCTGAAGTTGAACTCTGGATGCTCATTGCAGTCAGTGAATTTTTGTTGCCGTCTGCAGTTGAGCTCTGCGTTGTATTAGATGTTTCACTAATAACGCCATCATGATTTTCAAGCTCCAACTTCCTGTCTCTCACAACAAACCCCACATCTTCTTGTGCTCCATCAACTGCATCGGAGGATTCTTTCTTAGAATCATTTAAACTATCTTCCAGATCATCTTTTCGAGCTTTTCCTTCCACCAAATCCTCATCATTTGAAGTGCTTTTCACTTCATCCACCTTCTGCCTAGGTATAGACTGTTGAAAATCATGATCTTTGTACATAGAGTAGTCATTTTTTTCACATTTTCGGTCTATGCCAGCAATGACTTTCTCTGCCTTACACCCCGTATTGCCTGCTGTAGACACGAATTCATTCTCCTTGCTAACTCTGAGCTTAGAAAATGCAGTGTGGCTATTGTCTCCTTGTGGTGGAACCACAGTTTCAAATGCTTTTATCAACAGTTCCACTTTTCTTTGCTGAGTAGGAGCAAGTTGACTTATCGCCTGCTGAAGCGCGTAGTCAAGCATCCATTCTTCTCCTCTTTTCCTCTCATCGGCTGTTTGAGACCTTAAATTCACCTTTTCTGCTTCAGGATCAGGATTCAACTGCAAATACTGTGGCTTCCTTGGATTGATCTTTCTCACCTTCTCCAATTCCTTGACAAATCGTTGGAGAAGTATCCATTTTTTAAGATTACTCCAGTGTTTTGGGGCTCTCTTCTCAGATTTGTTTTTCACTTCTTTTGGTATTATCTCCTTCTTTGAGCCACCAACGTCTTCTGCGTTCAGAGTTTTTGATATGGATCCTGCATCTGCCTCCTCATTCTTGCTGTCTGAAAATTTCAGAAACATTCTTAAAGTGAGAAAATACACACATCTTTTTACTGTATAACTATAACTAATAAACAAATGAAGGTACTAGTTTCATACCTTGGATTTGATTCATTTCAAAGGATTCTTGGTCTACACTGGACTCACTTGTAACTGACTGGTTATCAGATTGAACTTCTGGAAGAAGAATCTTCTCAATTGCTTCTCGTACGAGCTTGATTGTCAAAAGCTTCCTCAATTCAATTTCTTGACTTTCTGCATCCTCATTTGCAGGTATCGATTCTCTTTCAACAAAATCTGAAAATGAGTCGGAACTTTCTGCTGAAGGCAATTTGTTAGCACCATCCTGTTGATTTTCTTCGTCGTTAGCTCCATTGATCTGTTTATTCTCGGGTTCTGCAGATGCATCCGAGACCATGTGCCTACGAATCAAACTCCACATGTTCACATACTTCTTCTTGGGTTCAGCAACTTCAACAGGAGGGTAATCCTTGGATTCAGAATCCCCAACTTGACCTGATGTGCTATCAAGGTCCTTGTTCGGATCAGCTTTGTCATCCTTCTCCTGTATATTGCTAGCTGAAACAGAAGAGATTTCGTTGCTACATTTAGCTCCATAAAAAATATCAAACACTGGTCTCGCTGAGATGGGGAATGATCCATCTTTAGACAGTTCTCTGTTGTTACTCTCATCCTTACCAGATGTAGCAGGTGATGCTGTAGCAATGCTACATTCTGCTCCGTTAAAAAGATCAAACACCGGCCTAGTTGTGATGGTGAATGGTGCATCATTAGACAGTTCTCTTTTGCTACTTTCATCCCCACCAAATGTAGAGACACTATCATCTTGCTTTAAGAGATGTGCACGATCTCTCTCCTGCACGAGACCAGATGCAGCTGATGTTGTAACACTGTCATCTCTTGAGTCACTCTGCCCTCGCGCTCTACAATCACAACACTTTGAAGCAGTAAGTAGGCTGCCCTGCTCTTTTTCGGAGTATTTGCTAATTATGTTAAGTGTCTCCTTGGAAGTTTGCTCCGGAAATGATGTTTCACCAAAGGCAATTTCAGCAACATCAGCATATCCAATAGACTCATTCACTTTGAAAATTGCAGCATCTTCAGTACCACTGCTTTGTTTTTCACCAAAGTCAATTTCAGCATATTCAATTGCCTCGTTTACATCGAAAACACCAGCATCTTCTGCAACACTGCTTTGTCCACAAACTGAAGGATCAAGACTGGAGCTCAATTCAAGTGCATTTTCATCAACAGTACTAAACTCTCTTTTTCCTCTAATGCTCTTTTGTGATTTCAACAATCTTTTCCTCCTATACACGCGTTTCACAGGTGGTGAAGGACCATCATAGTGTCCTCCATGAAGAGAACAATGATGGTATGAACAAACTTTGAACTTAGACATCCTATCAGATTGAGTTTGTCCAGGATGAAACTCAACATGTTCCTTAAACTTAGAATCCTTAATAGTCGAAGAACACGTTGCCTTATCAGGAATTTGACAGCATTTTGAGGTACCTCTTTTGGATTTAAAACTAGCTTTGTTTATGAGAATCTTCACACTTCTCATACTAGTTGTTCTTGATAGAGTCTGCGAAGAAAATCTTCGCGGACTCCTGCTTTGATCACTACTATCAAAGCTAGATTCACAACTATGATGTAAACTACTTTTACCTTCAGAACAACTTGTTGATTTTCTGTAATGTGGTGGTGTTGATGATTCTGAAAACTGATCAACTGAATCAGATAGTGATTTAACAGGAATATGATTCTTCATTATTGATCTTGATGACCTCCTTCTAAATGACCTTGTGCTACCAAAATTCTTCATTATCTTTCTCATTACTGGTCTGTTCTTGTTTTGTGTACACAAATCAGATGAATCAACTGAAATCACATCTACTGATCCAACACCTCTCTGAAACACAAAAGGGGTGTCATAAAAATGAGAACTTTTGGCAATTCTTGATTAATAACATTTCATAACTTTGACAAGTAATAAAATTTCATAATATAAAGTCTTTATCAACACATTTTTTTATTCATAATAGACTAGTAGACTATTACAAGGACTTAGTCAGCAGAAACTTAATTTACCTGAGAATTACTTCCTTTCTTTGCATCATAGCTACTTGTAACCTTCATATAATTTGGTGATAAATCTGGCATTTTGACAGGACTTAGTTTCTCTGGGGTTGAGTTATCACTTGGTGGATCAATGGAGAGACAAGAAAACTTGGATTTTTTTGAGTAATTTGAGGATGTTTTTTTCAAGAAAGAGAGTCTTGGAAATCTAATAGATCTGAGTTTGCTTGGTTTCTTGTTGGAGTTTAATGTTTGTGGTAATGATGATTCAACCACCATTACACCCCTTTTGAAGATTTCACTTTTGGGGTTGTAAAAGTACAAAAGGTAAATTATTTTGCTTGTTCTTTTATCTTTAATATATGGTTAATTTGAGATTAGAGATTTATATATGACATTGGTAGATTCAAAATTTTGGATTATAATAATTTAGTAGTCAAAGTAAATTTTGGAGATGAGGATTTAAATCTCAGTTCAAACAAAAAAAAATTTATCTATCGAAATTTTGATGAAAACAGATTAAGGTGCACATAAGTTGGATTGAATATGAATATTATAGTAAAGAAAAATAAAGCAATAGTCAAAAAGTTTAGATTTTTTTTATAAATGGTTGACATAGAAGACTATTAATTCCAAAATTTGTAATTAGATTTAAGTGATTGGATTTTCTATGTTTTACTAAATCAAATTTTAGCATTTTGCTAGTTAATTAGATCTAGATGGTGCTAGTGAGATGTGCTTTATATGAGTTGTACCATGTGTTGAAAAGTTTGTACCTTGACTTGTCAAGATTGGAAAAGTTGCCCATTGGCATCATATTCTTGATATTTTGTTTCTCCCCAATTTGAATGTGGTTGAGATTTTCTTTTTGACTTGTACAAAGTTGGTGTTCTAGACTTGGCCTAGTTGATTCTTTGACTTATCTTTTTGTGTGGGATGCCTCTTCTTTTAAAAGACTTTTTTTTTTTGGTTGGGGTAGGGGGGTTGTTCCACGCGGTGTCTAGTATTTACATTGAAATTCGATTGAATCCATCGGGAAATTCTATATTGGGGGTAAAACACTCTCTAACAAAGGTGACTCTGCGTCCTATTTTTGTGAGACAATACACACATGTTAAAAAAAAATTTGGGGTGGCTCGATACTTTGGGCTTGAGACTTCCATGTTAGAGTCTCAAGTTCGAAATCATTCCCGGTGAAAGCAAGAGATTTGTCTTCTGGGTCAAGCTCGTTGTACGAGCTTGTCTAGTGCGGGTTATCTCTCTTGTGTGGTATATGGGCTAATGCATAAGAGCGGGAATTTACCCTGTGCGCACCCAAAGGATAGTAACTGCGAGTTTCCCTTGTTATTAAAAAATATATATATTCAACATAGTTTTATAAGTGAAATTTAAAAATAGTGATGTATATACAACTTTATCATTGCTTTATAAATATATATAATAAAATTACTTTTGATAGACTCTCGACTCAGATAAATACAATAACAAAAAAATTACACTAGAAACAAAGAAGAAGAGTAAAGTAATAATAATGTAATACTACTTATCATGTAAATTTACTTGTAATTATTTTATAGTATGTAAGTTAATTATATAAATATTTTTATATTAGAACTTTTTCTAGAAAAAAAAATGTTTTTCCAATAAAAAATAAAGGAATATAATTCTGTCTGTCAAATGGAACCAATCAAGGAGGTCTATCTGGCAAAGATTATTGAAATTTATACCTTTTTTGTTCCTTTTTTACATTTAATTCTTTTCACAAATTGATATATATTAGTTAATTAATTAATATAGTTATAGTTTAAATTAATTATGGCTCGCGATAAATATTTAGATGTAATTAATTTTATATAATTCACGTGTTTTATACAAACATTATGCGTGATTATAAAAAAGTTGTGCATGAATCAAATTGTATAACGAAATATACAAATATTGTGAATTGTATAGCGAAATATGCAAATGTTATACAAAAACTGTGAATTGTATAGCGAATTATACAAACGTATATAAATGTTGCACGAGTTGTACAGACGCTGCTATAACTATAGTTACGAAATGTAACTACCCAAACTATAACTATTAAGCATAATTAAAATATTTTGAGTGGCTATATCCGAAAATCCCTCTTTTATGTTACATATATTTAAATAGAGTTATTTTTAATTCCTTATTGTTGACTTAAACTTAATTATAAATATTCTTTACATGACTTGTGTATAATAAATAACTCAAACAAAAATATTAAAAGAATCCAAATTAATACGATTTGACATAGATTTCAAAGACTTTAGAAGAATTTAAATTCATTTAATGATAAAATATGAATTTATTCCATCTCGTGTTTGAGTCCTAAAAATAAATCGTCTTTAATAAAAAAAATATTTTATTTTTAAAATAAAAATTTTCGAAGGAAATATAGATATATTTTTTTCAAAAAATAAGATAATGTCATTGAATTGATATTTAGAAGAAATTTGAGGGTATTATTGTATTTTTATTTTACGCATTCGCATGGGAGATTATAATCATATATATATCTATACTATATTAAAAGTGTGAAGACCCTTAAAAATGTTATTTGAATTTTTTGTCCTTCATTAAAAGACTTCTCTTTAGACAAAATTGTTTTTTTCTTCAATTATTATATTATTATTTTGAATAATATTAAATATTGATTATAATAAAAAAAAGAGAAGGTTTTTCTTATTATAGTTAAATTTTGAATAATCTTTTTTCAACTAAAATAGATTTGACAAAAAAAGTAAAAAAAAAAAAAGGCAAAAAAAGTTTTTTAGAAGTCCCCACAAAAATAGGCAAAATAATAGTTAAAAAAATATATAGTCAAAAAAGGTCCCTGCAAAAGTTTTCTACAAAAATGTTCCAAAATATTGAGAATTTTTTTTTTAAAAAAAGGCAAAATAATAACAAAAAAAAGTCAGAAAAACGTCCTAAAAAAATATAGCCAAAAGAAGTCCCAAAAATACAAAACAAATTCTATAGAAAAGCCTAAAAAAATAGGCAAAATTTTTCTACTAACATTTGAGTCCTAAGTTTATGGGGCATCAATTAACTATACCTTTTATAAAATAAATTATAATTATTTAATTATTTTTAGAAGGAATTTTGTTTTTAAAAGTCCCATAATAAAAGGCAAAATAATAGTAAAAAAAAGGTCCAAAAATAAATTGTGCTAATTAAAGCATACGATTCTTATTATTCTTTGAATAAATTCTTTCCTTATTATTTTGTAATTTATTCCGATTTAGTCTCTTGTCTATATATAGTTGTTTTATATTTATTTTGTTTTAATTAGACAAGGGAAAAGGGTCAAAAATGCCCTTGCACTATTAGAAAAGGGCAAAAATGCCCTCAGTTTATACTTTGGACCATTTATGCCCTTGTACTATCAGAAAGAGTCAAAAATGTCCTAATACTAACGGAAAAGGGTCAAAAATGTCCTTGATTTATACTTTGATCCAAAAATGCCCTTGTTAATGATACTTTGGTCAAAAATGCTCTTATTGTTACCAAATGGGTCAAAACTGTCCTTTAAATGTATATATATTTTCTTTTTAAACATATTGTATTACTAATAAAAATATTAATTTTAAAGAATTCTTTTGTTAAGTTTTTAAAAAAAAATCACATTAACTAATAAAAATGTAAGAAAATAATTATTTTCTTAATTTCATTTTATCAATTAAAATAGAACATCGTACCCCTGTAGCAAATAATATATGTCATAAATATAAGATAATAATAAACCCAACATTAATTTTTATTTAGATAACAATAAAAATAGTAAAATTGTTTCTCGAATTGAAGTAGGATAAATAAAAATTAATGTTTGGTTTACTATGATCTTATATTTATTTTCTTATATAATTCAATATTTTTAAAATCAATTAAATAGTCCAACAAAAGTTTTTAAAGAAAAAACTCAAAAAGCGTTGCTTATGATTAAACAACACTTTTACCTGTTACAACCATTCAAAAAAGTCATAACCATTCAGAAAAGTCACAACCCTTCGAAAAAGTCACAACCCTTCAAAAAAGTCACAACTCTTCAAAAAAGTCTCAATCCTTCAAAAAATTTACAACCCTTCGAAAAAATCACAAACATTCGAAAAAGTCACACCTCTTAGAAAAAGTCATAAATTTTTGAAAAATTCACAACCCTTCGAAAAACTCACAACCATTTAAAAAAGTTACAATTTTTCAAAAAGGTCACGAGCCAAGACGAGCAAAGATGAGCCGAGGAGAGCCAAGCCGAGACGAGGAGACGAGACGCGATGCAACGACAAGATGAGATGCGACGAGATGCAGTCGCAACAACGAGATGAGTCGAGATGACAAGACGAGACTAGATGAGACGATGAGATAAAACTAGATGAGACAAGACAAGACGAGATGCGGTCGCGACGCAATGAAAGAAGACGAGATGAGACGCGAGGAAACGCAACACGACGAGATGTGATTCGATGGGACGAGATGCGACGCGACGGGATGCGACAAGACAAGATGCGATGCGATGCGATACAACAAGATGAGATACGGTAGCGATGTAACGAAAGAAGACGGGACGAGACGAGATGCGATAAAATGCGACACGATGAGACGTGATGCAACAAGATGCGATGAGATAGGATGGGATGGGACGGGACGAGACGATACGAGTCGAGTTGAGACGAGATGAGACAAGATGAGACAAGACAAGACACGACGTGATGAGATGAGACAAGACGCAACCAAATGCGACGAGACGGGATAATACGGGTCGAGATAAATCAAGACGCGATGAGACGAGACGCGATGAGATGAGACGAGATGAGGCAAGACGAGACAAGCTGAGCCGAGACTCGATGAAATGAGATATGATGCGATGCGATATGACATGAAAAGATGCGATGCAATGAGATAGGATGTGATAAGATGGGACGAGATGAGACAAGATGATACGAGTTGAGATGTGATGAGATGCAACGAGACGAGACAGGACGAGATGAGATAAGCCGAGATGAGCCGACACGAGATGAGTCAAGCCAAGTTGAGTCGAGCCGAGATGAGACTAGACGAGACGAGACGAGACGAAATGAGATTAGACAAGATGAGTCATGATGCGATAAGACGAGATGAGATGCGTTCGCGATGATGAGACGAGACAAGATGCGGTCACGACGACGAGATGAGTCGAGAGGAGACTAGACGAGATGACGAGATGATACGTGAAGCGATGAGATGAGATGAGATGCGATCACAATGCAACGAGAGAAGACGAGATGAAATGAGACGAGATGAGATGAGACGAGATGCAATGCAACGAGATGAAACTTGATGAGATGTATGCGATGAGACTCGATGCGATGAGATAAGATGGGACAAGATGAGACGGGATGAGATGAGATGGGATGGGAGATGGGATGGGATGAGATGAGACGAGACACGATACGACGCGATGCGACAAGACGAGATGAGATACGATCGCGAAGCGATAAGAGAATACTATACGAGATACAATGCAACGCGAGGAGATGCATCAAGACTCGATACAATAAGACGGGACGCGATGAGACGAGACGGGACGAGATGAGATGTGATGCGACGAGACGAGACGCGATGAGATGCAATGCGATGAGACAAGACGGGATAGGACGGGACTTGTTGCGATAAGACGCGATAAGATGAGATACGACATGACAAGATGGGATTAGATGAGATGAGTCAAGACGAGACACGATGTGACGAGATGAGTTGAGATGTGATGCGAAGAGATAATTCGAGATGAGATACGACGCGAGAAGACAAGATGAGATGCGAGGAGAGGAGACGAAACTAGATGAGCCAAGCTGAGTCGAGTCGAGTTGAGTCGAGCCCAGTCGAAATGAGCCGAGATAAGACGCGACGAGACGCGATGCAACGCAATGCAACACGATGCGATGCGAGACTGGATGAGACAAGACGAGGACGGGATGAGACGGGATAGGACTTATAGCGATGAGATACGACACATTGAGACGAGATGGGGCAAAATGAGACGACATAAGACGCGACAATATGAGACGCGAGGAGACGAGATGAGCTGAGTCGAGATGAGCTCAACCAAAATGAGCTGAGACGAGGTAATGAGATGAGATAAGATGTGACGCGATGCGAGACGGCACGCGAGATAGGACGAGACAAGACGAGATGAGGACGAGAAGAGATGAGAGGAGACGAGATGAGATATGATGAGACGTGACACGATGCGATGCTACACGATGTGATGCGAGACAGACGGGAGACTGGACGCTAGATGAGATGAGAAGAGACGAGACGAGACGAGAGGAGACAAGAGGAGAGGAGATGAGACACGAGGAGACGAGACACAACGCGATGAGATGAGACTCGAGATGAGACTAGACGAGACACAACGAGAAGCGATGCAACGGGACGAGATAAGATAAGATGAGTCGAGACTAGATGAGATGAGACAATGAGATAAGATGTGATATGCCGCGAAACAAGACAGGAGACGAGACACAACGCGAGATGAGACTAGACGAGACACGAAACGATGAGACGAGATGCAATGCGACGAGATAAGATGAGACAAGATGAGTCGAGTCAAAATGAATCGAGACAAGATGAGTCGAGTCAAAATGAATCGAGACGAGATGAGATAAGACAAGAAGCGACATATCATGAGACAAGAAGCGAGACGAGACACGAGATAGGACGAGGCGAGGCGAAACGAGATGAGATAAGACGAAACGAGACGAGATGAGACAGGATGAGATGCGACGAGATAAGACACGACGAGATGAGACCAGACAAGACAAGAAAGAAAACATAAGAAAAGACAAGACCAGACAAGATAGGAGAAGACAAAACAACATAAGACAAGACAAGATAGGAGAAGACAAAACAACATAAGACAAGATAGGAGAAGGCAAGGCAAGGCAAGGAGAAGGCAAGATAGGAGAAGGCAACGCAAGACAAGACAATATAAGAGAAGACAAGGCAAGGCAAGACAAGACAAGACAATATAAGAGAAGACAAGACAAGACAATATAAGAGAAGATAAGACAAGAAGAGACAAGATAAGATAAAGATAAGATAACATATACGATTTGAACATTTTGAGTGGCGAACTCTTGGCGTATAAAGTTTTATGCCCTTAATAAGAATGCTCAACACGAATTTTGATTAGTCGAATTATCAGATTATTAAATCATAATTATGCCTTAATTCTAGAAAAATTGAAAATGCACTCTATGACCCCTTATGGATATTGAATAATTAAACAAAGAAAAATTCCAATTTCAATTTTACTTTCTCTGATCCAAATTAAGTGAGTGTTTTGACTTTTTTTTTTAATTATTTAAAATAATTAAATATTTTAAAGTTTGAGATAAATAGTTTAAAAAAAATCATATTTGCCTTTACTTTGTAGGAGATAAATTGCACTTTCGGGAATAAACAAAAAGACAATAGTGAAATATATGATTTAAATTATGACCTTACGTATTTTTCTAATAAGTGTTCATTATCTCATTAATTTATTTATTATCGAATAAAGGAAGAATCTTGCATGGTGCAAAACAACTAGTGATCCTGAATAGGTGAATTGGGTTGAATTTGAACAAGATGAAATCGAGTCGAGTACGAGTCAAAATTGATTGAGTTGAACATAAGTTGTTGGGCTCAAATAGTAAACTTGACATTGAACAAAGCACAGGCCCAAAATCCAATTTTTATAGTTAGAATGCTCTCTGGAGCCTAATATTGGCCCAATATATTTATGTGACATTAAAAATCAAATTTTGTAACATGTAATAATATATTTAGAGAAAACTACACAGAATAAACTTAATATGAAATTATTTATTCTTAATGGACCAAACCTAAATTATTTATCTTTAATGGAGGATAAAGTCGCCGGTATATTGTGATCTAGACCCAGGAAGGGCCAGACATGAATCGGAAAGAGTAATTTTCCTCATAGGAGAAAGGGTGCACGCTAAAGCTAGATCAATTCTTTTTTGCATTATAGGTGTAACCCATGACTCAAACTATTTATCTTCTTACCTCACTTTCCTCTTTTAATTTCGCCCATGATGTCATGTTGCTGTCAGCATAAATACCATGAAATAATCCTCTCTGATACTCCGACGGTATGTATATACTATACTAGTTTCATATAGAATGAACTCAATCCTCTGACCGTGTATTGATACCCTATTGGTATCATATAGGATTATGATTTTTTTAAAGGCTGAATAAAAAAAATAATTTTGTTAAACTCTAAATTAGTAGAAAATATATTCTTGTGACACTCCGTCAGTATGTTGATACCTTATCGGTATCATATAATTTTGAGCTCTCTTTTTTAATAAATAAAACAATTAAGAGAAAATATATTTTTTGTGATACTATGTCGGTATATTGGTATCGTATTGGTATCATATAAGACTGAACTTAATCCTTTGTGATACCATGTTGGTATATGTATACCATATTGATATATCATACAAGGTGGACACTAACATTAGCATGATGTCAACACACAAATTTTAATAATAGGAGGACATAAATATAAAGGGTATATGAATATAAATATTTTAGTTCGAATACACAATAAGTTGTTAACCTCGACTAGGACTTTTTGTAAGTTTTTTTCTTGTTCCAACATCACATGTCACTCTCAGAATTATGCCATTATAAGATGCTAATAGATGAATTAATCTATTAATGTCACAAATTAAATCATAGGTCAAACCATCAAATATAAAAAATATATTATTATCCTAATTATTCAATAATTCAATTTTATTCATTTTTCTGTTTTTATAATATAATAGTTCTATACCGCATAAGTTTATATTCTAAAGTTTAAATTATTAACGTGTGACATTATTCGAGTAATATAACATATTACAATACAATACATACTAACAGCCATCCAAATAAAATATTTCTGTTCTTACCCATTTATCCTCTATTGACTTGACACAAAAATTAAAAAGTAGTAAATGATAGAAATAATTTTACCAAATCACCTTTTGAATATCATAAATATAATGTCTTGAAAAATGTAATAGATAAATTATTAAGGATAAATTAGAAATTAAGTGTAAAATTATCTCTTAATTTCATAAATTAGATAAATATTACGGAGGGAGTATATGAAAGAAAAAATATTTGAGAATAAAATTATTTACTTATAACTAACATTTATAATTTATATATATTTAGTATAGCAGATTGATTTGAAGAAATAAAATGGTGGGAAATACTCCAAACACACAACATTTTTGCGGAATTTGTTGAGCGATTCCCAAATTGAGCTATAATGGCGACAGTAGAAGAAGGTCCATTGCCATACAATTTATGGCAACGAGAGAGCAGTTCGTCTTCTTCTTTGAATCCGACAGATGCTGTACTATTTGGTGGAATCAGTTTGTTAATCGGAGTTTCATGCAGAACCCTCCTTCGCCGTACTACTATTCCGTATACTGTCGTTTTGCTCATCATTGGCATCGCTCTAGGCTCTCTCGGTCAGTATTTTCATTTTTTCTCTCTCAATATATGTATGTATAGTTGTAAATATGTTTAGATATTGTAGAAGTGTTATCGAGCTACTTGGTTATGGGAGATTTGGTATGGAGTGCAATATTTAAGGTTTTTAGCATTTAACTTATGGGTTCTCATGTCTATTAACGAAATGGATCTAGCTTTAACTAGTATGAAGGTCAACTACTTGAAGAGCTACATGGTGTTTTAGAGATCCACATTGCATTCTACTCCAAAGAGCTAGAATCTTACCAAAAATACTTGGTTGCGAACATTTTAGGGAATCCTTGAGGCATGTTAAAGACACCCGGTATAAGTGTATTCCTTCGGATTCAACAAGCTTTTTTAGTACTAAACTAGGAGCAATGAAACCAACAAAGATTTATTTCATAGTAAATCCAGTAGGAAGAAGAAAGGTGTTTTCTCTCTCTCTATGTGTATGAGGACATCTCATCAGCCATGAGATCAAGAGGTTTCAACGAATATAATCAACTTAATGGCAATAACTAGAGATAAATAGTAAGTCAAAGAATAACGTTAGAGAGGCTACAATGTCTACAATCATGTTGTGGTGCCTAACTGTTCTCATAATTGTCTATTTATCTCTTTACTTACTTTCCTTTTTAAATTTAGAATTTGGGAGTAATTATCAACTGGGAGAGCTTGGGAATGGGATTCGAATATGTAAGTACAATTCTATGTCTCTTTAAATTTCTTAAAATTTCAAATTCGAGGATGATTTAAATTCATTTTGTAATTGTGAATACCTCTCATTATCTTATAAAGGTATATGCTTGTTGAATTGCTGCAACAGGGGCAGATATAGATGCTGATCTTCTATTAGCTGTATTCCTCCCTATACTGATTTTTGAGGGTGCATTCTCCATGGAGGTGCACCAAATAAAGGTTCTATTCTCCCTAATTTTCATTCTTATAATCTCAAGGTTCTTAGTTGCTTGCTTGACTGGATGCTTAAAGTTATTATGTATACTTTTTTTAGTTTTTATGAACTAATGGAATAGGTTGTTCATTCCTTTAATATTAGCTGGCTTTGACAGAAATGTATGGCACAAATGCTTTTGCTTGCTGGACCTGGTGTATTGATTTCAACAGTCTTGATCGGAGCAGCTGTGAAGGTACATTAGGAAACTCTTGTTTTTTCTGGAGGTGATTTTGTACTTGCTCAAACATTCATATGTTTTTACAGCTTGTTTTTCCATATGACTGGAACTGGAAGACATCATTACTGCTGGGGGCAATTCTAAGTGCTACTGATCCTGTGGCTGTTGTCGCTTTGCTTAAAGATCTGGGAGCTAGTAAAAAGTTGAGCACAATCGTTGAAGGAGAATCTATGATGAATGACGGGTATAAACAATTGTTTTTTATCCATGCAACTCCTCATGGTTCCCCTTTAATTTCATATTGATGTTCACATTTTTGGATGGCGCGAGTTTTCGACATAGAAGTGGACTTTCAACCCCCTGTTCTGTATTGCAGTTTATGTTCCTCTTTTGTGTACACTGATTCTTTTTTTCCACCTCTCTTCCTCCAATCATGTTGCCAGGGCAGCTATTGTAGTTTACCAGCTTTTCTATCGAATGGTTCTTGGGAAAAGTTCTGGCTGGGTTGCAATGCTGGAATATCTTGCAGAAGGCTCACTTGGATCGTAAGTATCATTATCTGGTCGCGCAATAACTTTTGTGTTATTGTGGTTGAATTTAACTAACTCTTTTATTCTTACAGTGTCATGATCGGATTTGTGTTTGGAATGGCATCTCTTTTCTGGCTTCGGTTTATATACAATGACACACTGACAGACTTTTCGTTGGCTCTTACTGTGAGCTACATTGCTTACTACACAGTATGTTCCTTCCTGATTTGAATCAGTGTTATATAAATGCACTCAAGCCACATATCGTCTTTCTAAGTGCTGGATGTGATATTTTGCAATTAACTTGTTTCTAGTTTCTTCCTTTTGGATTCATATGTTTATCAGATCGATTATTAATATCTACCCTTTGATGTGACATTCTCTTATTTACGCTCTCCAGAAAATTTAGGCCATGATAATTTTTAGGAAATAGTGATATTCGAGGATGGGAAAACCACTAAGGTTCCCCTTCTATATCTGTGGATGGAGGGTTTCGACAACATACTCGCTCTCCAAAATGTAGGTTGTGAGGAAGATCCCAGGCCAGCTGGGTATCTTTGTCCAACTGGGAAAAGCTTCTAAAAGGTCACTGTGTTTTGAACGAGATCACATTCAGCATGATAAGTGCTTCACACTAGGGGAAGACAAGCAGGGGTGGCTCGACAGTGTTAGAAAAAAAGCAAGCGTCTTTGGCCCTCAAATTTGAGGGACCTCAATTTTTATTTTAGTAATAATAGGTTACAGATTTTTTTTAGAAAAAATACTAAGTATTATTTACAGTAAAGATTATTTATTTCATATAACAAAGAATTATTAGAATAAGTTTAACACATTTGAAGTATGATTATATGATCAATTAAAAAGAATTACTAAATGGAACCAATTATAATTTTAAAAAATAATAATTTTGCATCTCAAAGAGATAGAAAAATAAAATTCGTAAGAAAATATATTAATTTATTTTTGAAGTTTAAGACCTCCATTTGATTTTTGCCTTAGGCCACTAATGTGCTTGAGCCGCTCCTAAAGACAAGTCAGGCAATTGCTTGTTATTGTGTCTGGATTTCATCAGATTTCTTGACCTCTGGAAATTTATTCCATCTTTGTGAGCTTAACACATCTGATGATTTTTCTCTTTGGAATATAGAAGATTAGGTAATATATAATGCTTTCAGATACTGGATACAATCTGGTTGAATATTCTTGATCTAAGCCAACACATGTTTGATTGCATTCTCTCTCACACTCACACCAACACCATCACACTCACACCCACACATACACAAACATGCAATAATTCTTTACATGTATATGATTCAAACTTTAGATGCATATAACACACATAAAAGACTTTCATAATAACATGGATCAATATATATATATGCATGCGTGCTTGTATTCATACAATTATGTCCACTATCTTAGGAAGTTAGAATCTGCTCTTTGCCTTTATGTTCACACTAAGCTAGTCATTTTCTCTTCAATTGTAGTTAAATGTGCTCAATATAGCATACACTTCCTCGCTTTCCCCCTTCCTGAAAATATAGAAAAAAGAATCCAGGCATGATGGTTCAGAAACAGAGAGGGACAGAAGACTAAAACTTGAAATCTGTTCAACTAAAAAGCTTTCTGAAACTGACATATTATGAAGTCAGTAATCACTACATCTTTTGTTGAATTAGTAGACATCACTTTCATAATCTGCAGCACTTTTTGACGTACAGTTCCAAGAAGTGTGACCTTGTAAAATGATCAATCTTTTTGACAACATTTTGACATACACGATAATTTTCATATTTTGTTGCTAACATTTTGACATGAATGATTTATTTAAAGGTTAATCAAAAAAAGTATTCAAGTCCAATACCTCTTTGATGGTCTTTTAGGTAATCTAAGATCTTTGACCTGCTTCATTCTACATAATTTTGTAAATCTACCAAGTACATGGTATCATCAAATCTTTCAGTATAAAAGATTTTCTCTACTGCTCTCTACTTTAAAGGGTGACACGTTCCAAAATATGTTTATTTGCTAATTTGAGGAGATACTGTATGTTCCTTTGTTTGCTTTTTTCCTAGTTTTTTGCTAGCTCCATTGAAGTCCTATGTGTTTGTTCCAATGCCATCTGTACACCTTTAATGGGATTTTAATGCCTTAGTATTGCTTATAGGCTCAAGTGGAAGCTGAAGCTTCTGGTATCTTGACTCTCGTTGCACTGGGGATGTAAGTTGTGTACTTTACTCCTCTTTCACATTCAGGCGTTTCTGCAGTAAAGCATGTAATTCGGTCTCTGATACTGTAATCTGTGGATAGGGTTTTTGCAATGTCAAAGGACACCCATAGAGCTGGGGGAAGGCAGAGCTTGCATGAGTTCTGGTATGTTTCTTTGTGATATCTGTTAGCTAGATATAAATTTGTGTAGCAAACCAATGTATAGTTCGATCATTATTGCACAGATTCAAGCGTTGCCATTACCTAATTGCTGCTCTCTTTTGTTGAGGTATTATTATGCATAATGTCTTCCAGGTGAGGCATGCCTAACAGATGTGTCAAGGGGAATATATTGTAAAATCAAAAGGTTGGAGTACATATACTATAAACAGATGTATCTAGGGGAATATGCTGTTACTGCTACAACAACCCTACCCCTACCATTCCTGCAACTCCTCTCTTTATGAACTCTTTGGCTTTCCTAAATGAAGTGGTACAGGTTTCAGAAGTTGTCTATTGCGACTCCGTCCAGCATTGGTTCTCTCACTCTGTTCTTTTAGGATCTTTTGTGCATTGTTGCTCTCATCCTGTGGGCTATGTATATATATATATATATTGATAGGACTGCCTAAAACATCATGTTAGATCATGTGGATCTTAATATCTTACATATTATTCAAAACCATAACCAAATATATGAACTCTGTTATTATATTGTTTTGGCTCCGTTTTCGTTTACTACCTTGCTCTGACATAGAAAGGGGAAGAGGGAGGGAGGGATTTAGAGTTGAACTATTTTTTACACTTAACTCTTCCCACTAATTTTTTTGCAGGGAAATGATTGCCTACATTGCAAATACTTTAATATTCATCTTGAGGTAAGACTCGATAATAGTCTGTTATAGAACTTATGTTGTTTCTTTTCCCTTTGTCTTAATATCATGTTGTTCCTTACTATGGTACTCAAGGAGATGTCCTCTAGTTGTGTGCTATCTCCAATTAAAGCAATAGATCTTATTGCATTTGTCATTGTGCTACACTTTTCTCTGGGAGTTGTATTTCCCCATTTTCCTTATATTAATATCTAGTAAGTAGTACTGTTAATGCACTTCCTGTTCCGAGTGTAACTGAAGGATCCCTTGATGCATGGTTGTTCCTTTTTTTTTTTTGTTATTGAATCAACAATGTTGCATATATGCTCTAACTTCTTGCAGCGGAGTTATCATAGCTCAAAGTATCTTCAGTATCGGAAATCTCGACGAGAATACAGGTAGTTCTTCCCCTTCTATTTATTATGTAATATACTTCACTTTTTGTTGATGGTTAACAACTGCTTTCCTATTAGTTGAAGTGTGTGGTACATGCTGCACATCACAATAAGTTGGCAAGCGTCCTGATTTGCCCCCCCAATTAAATAACTAGAAGAGTCTCGCAGTCATTTCTTAAATCATTTTCTTGAGAATCAATGGATCTGCTGTGGGGATGCAGCAACTTCACAAGTAGTTGGTACCTTAGGAAGTGCTGGAACTTGGGCGGTAAAAGTCGTGAGACTCATGTACTGAGCCTATTGTTCTGCCTGTTTTCGAATGTTGAATAGTCACATAATTAGAAGGAAAACAATTAAGTACTTTGGTTAATTTTAAATAGCTATTTAATTATAAGGGAATTCAGGAAGATAGAGGATGGCTGACAAGGATGTTGATGTAGTAGGTTGAGTAATTCCTACCACTTACAGGAGTAATAAATTGATTAATCAAGATCTTTGAAGGTAAAGAACTAGGAGAATGAAAGCCTTTGGTTGTCGGACATGTGACCTCTTGTACCCGAGTAAAAAATCTAGGACTCAATCAGGAGGGTTTCCTGAGAAAAACCAGAGTGATTAGACGCTAGGGAGGCAGCAAGTTGAGTTGTTTGTCACTGGACACTTTTGGAGATGCATATATTGATCACATTTCATATTTTTCTATTGAAATAGCGAACTAACAAATTGCCGGAACCACTTACCAGCACCAAGAGTATGGTCTGAAAGAAAGCTGACCTTTCCATGATAAAGCAAATGGAAATGACCAGAAAAGGATGAATTAGCAGATTGGCAGTCCAATAGTATTAGAAGAACAAACAGACCAGACTGTGGCACCAACTAGCATTCCAGTATCAAACGGAAGTGCCGACCAAAAGCCAAAGATTAAAAACAGTTGCAACCTTATAATAAATCTAAAGCTCTAGATGCAAAGAAACCAGACACAAAGATAATGTCACTGAATAATGATGGATTGGTAGCTAAATTCGATATACAAGAATACTAAAAATCAAAATCCAGATTTAGATCAGTCACTGATGAAGACCTGTTAGACCAAAATAGAGATCTCTCCTTCTCGTGAAACAAACCAAAGACTAGGATATGATACCATATGAAGCCATAGATTTGGTGGAAAACTATCTTTATTAGGTTCTGCGTATCAGTTACTTTTGTTGTAGAGTTATTAACATAAACAAAATAATGGTATGCTGACTTAGGTTTCTAACTTATTTACTATTTATTATTTAACAGACCAAAGAAAGGGGGAAACAGGTAAAGACCCAATGAATCACCATTGATGCTCGTATGCATCACGTCTCAGGTTAGGTGTTGTTGAGCACCTGCCTGGTTTGTGAGATCCTCCTAGATGCATTCTTATTGATATATTATGAGTTCTTTGGAGAATTTCTAAACATGTTTCTTAGATTTTTTCCACTACAATAAATTTCGCAGATCAAGAAAATTTCTTTTATTTACACATTTATATTGTAGGGAGATCGTGGGGCTATGTCTTTCTTCTCTATATCATTCTTCAAGTAGCTCGAACCATAGTTGTTTTTGCGTTCTACCCTGCCCTTTGCTACTTCGGTTATGGTTTGAATTGGAAAGAAGCTATCATCATCATATGGTCTGGTTTGAGAGGAGCTGTTGGTTTGGCACTCTCCCTATCTATTAAAGTAATTTGTTCTCTGCTCACTTGTAACTACATATGGTTTCCTGTATCATGTAACTTGAGGCTTAGATACAAATTTGCACGGAAGATATATTATCATTTTGTAGAATAATTTTTACTTAAATTGCTTGCTTGTCTAGTATGATTTGTACTGGAATGAAATATACTTTTAAGATAATAAGTTGTATAATGTGTAGATACCAGTATAGTATCCTAAATGTAACAAAAGCTCCATCAAGTACTGATGCCCCTTTAGGTCTGATTGCCTTTATTTAAAAAATGGAGGCTTTCTGTTCCTAGATCTGTATTGAAGTGCGTCAGTTTAATTTGAAGTGACAGACGAAGCCCTTAAACTCAATACCTATGGAGAAGATACCTTCCTTTTGATATCGTACAACAATTAGCGTAAGAGCAATAGAACTTATGACTGAGTAACCTAATTGCTTAATAGCATTTTTCTCACTTATTTCTCTAGCTTTATGAAGCATATCTACAATGTAGGCGCTGGAAGAGGGATGATAGGTTTCTTTTACTTTTTATACCTACACATGGTTTTCTTTCTTAATTTCCAGGGTGCTAGTGGTGATCCAAAGTATCTCAGCTCAGAAACTGGAGCTATGGTATGTTTTTATTGACGAACAATTGCAATTTAGCAACAGTTCATTTATCCTGCTTTTGGAAGTCATTGGTTCATTGCCATAATTAACTTGTAATTTTTAGTCATCTCTTTTCTTTATGGTACAGTTTGTTTTTCTTACTGGTGGAAGTGTGTTGCTGACACTCATTATCAATGGATCTACTGCACAATTACTTCTAAGTCTCTTTGGTATGGATGCTCTATCAGAAAGTGAGGTAAAGTTCTGGTGTAATTGAAGTCCTCTTGTATTGAAGAACTTACCTACCGTAGATATTGTGATTCATGATGTCATTTTATGTAGTTTCACGTTGTTAATCAGGGCTAAATGGTGTTCAATATCAGTAATTACCCTTTTCATTGAAAACTTGGAAACCCTACCTGTGATTTTGTGTATATTCGATCTTATCAATCAGCTTTTTGGTGATGTGGATTGAGACAAATTAATGGTGTTTCGGAGAAAAGGAGCATTTTTACCTAACTTGAAATACATGTTCTTGTATTTAGCAATTATGTGCTGAATTCTCCAAAATTTTTGGAATTTATACTTTGATAGACTTTCTAACGTAACTGCAGGAAGTTGGATGTTAACTAACCAACACCCGGTTTGTAGTACTCCAAGCATCACATGGTTTTCTCTATTCTATAAGATTGCATTTACTTAAAAAAGTGAGTACTATGCTACCTTCATGTCTTTAAACTATTGCATCCTCTGATCTTCACTTTGTTCATGGCCTTTGTAAGCCTCTCAATGCACAGGGATCATCAGCTTGAACTCATATTGATCCTATTTCCTGATAAAGTATTTTCATGTAAATCTGAAAAGAAATATCTGCAGAGAACTAACAGTCAAAATAATATCAGTAGAGAATTAGCTAATTCATTCTAGTCTTTGTTAACTTCAAATATGTGGCAAATTACAAAAAAACATACCCGGTGCACTCAACCACTACTCGTATTTTCATATTTGAGACGTGGTCTATTTGTTATGGGAGACGTCGTGCTTATAGAACAATTTGTTTCAGGATACCATGGTCAATTATGCAAAGCATCAACTATTGAGAAAAGCTGAAGAGTTCTCTAGAATCTGTAGTGAAAGAAATAATCCCTTTGATTGGATAACTGTTGGAGGTTATGCCACATGCATAAAAGATGTCTCTGAAGATGCCGTTTGGCCTCCCTGTACCACCAACCATGGCTATCTAGAAATAGATGATATGAAGACTATGAGAGTATGCTTTCTGAAAGGTTAGTAACTGCATTGGGACTAGTTGGTCTATAGTTTGCTTTTGTAACCTTTCTGGTGTCTGGCACCTGCATTTTTCATCTGGGGTTTCAGCTTTCCCTTGCTTTCTTTTGTTAGTGTTGCATATCAGATATTGCTTCTCTCATATATTTGATTGATAGGTTATTGATGTCATACGTTGATCATGAACTAGAGTTCTTATTTTGTGAGTTGAACTTGAAATATTTTCTGCCGGTTCCTATCAAAGACCTGCATGTTCTTCTCCTCTAAAATCCATGGTCTATAAGGAATTGAAGAGTTAGAAAGCATTGTGAAATTTTCTAATGTGCCGAACTTTGACTGTTTTCACCATTTTTTACACCAGCACCCGTTTGGTATGTGATACTTTGAGTTTTACATCATGCAGAAATTTGCTTGTAGAACATCTATCTTCTTTACTGTATCTCTGCACTCCTTGGTAACATTTCAATATTTCATTAAAAAATTGTGCCTCTGTTTTCCTTTGTTAATAGGAGTAAGCATGCAATTCCATATTATCCGAATATCTTAAACACGTACATGTAACCTTGAAATTTTTCCACCTCAAACATCCTAATAGATATGTAAAGCCATACGCTTGACTTTTTTTAATTCTTCATTTAAATATCCACCCTGTGGACTTTATTCAAGGTAGCACTTCTTTTCTCCTTTTGTCTTTCATTCTTAATGCCTTTACATGATTTTGCATAGCCCTGCTTCAGTTATTTGCATTTGGTTTTGCTACAGCTACTCGTGCAGCTTACTGGTCAACATTCAATGAGGGGAGGATAATTGAATCCACCGTCAGTGTTTTGATGGAGTCAATAGATGAGGCAATCGATCTGGCGACTCAAGGATTGCATGACTGGAATTATATTTCTACTCGCCTGAAAGTTCCAGGATATTATAAATTCTTCAGCACAAGTATTTGTCCTCCCAGGCTGACAAGGTGGTTTGTGCTGAAGAAATTACAGGATAGTTGTCATATATGCTCTGCATTTGTCCATGCTCACAGAATCGCAAGACAGCTTCTTCTTGACTATACTGGTAAGAGTGGGTACCACCTTTAGATAAAAAGAATGTGGCTGATGCAGTAGGTAGACATTGTGGAGTAGTTCTTATATATAATCAGGTTCTGACAGCAATGGTTATTCTTTGAGAGTTGTACCTTCTGTTCGTAAGAGGGCCTATTTTCCCCTTGTTTCTTGCCTTTCTTTGTTGCACAACTCTAATGGGAATCTAAGTCTTCATGGATCTGGGAGTTGTGGAGTTCCCTTGTAAAGTCATCTAACAATCTCTCTACATTTTATAGGTGACAATGGAAATGCTGCAATTGTTGTTGCGGAAAGTGAAGTCGAAGAACAAGAAGCAAGGAAGTTTCTAGATGATGTCAAGAATTTAATGCCAGAGGTTTGTGAATGTTTTCGTGGGAAATTGTGCATTGTAGCTCTTGTTTATATAGCTCATTGACCATTTGATTGTCAAGCGTTCGCAACGTAGTTTTCTTAAATTCACGTCTACTTGCTAGAATATAACACTGTATGCTCCGCAGTTGTCCGAATTAGAGGATGATGAGTTTCCTATCTGAGCTTCCTTCCTTCTGACTAGAGAGGTTTGCTCACATGTAAAGAACGGTCCACCTCCAATCTTGAGGTTATGAGTTTGAGTCACCAAGATGTGGAGTGCGGAACACCTGGGGAGGGGTCAAAAAAAGTATTTAAAGACAATGTGCAAAATTATCCATGAGAAAATTTTCTTATAAAAAAAAAAATTAAAACTATGCAAATTATCAGACACGTTCAACTCAATTAACCCTTTGAATTCTGCCCATTCTAGATCATACATCAAACGGAATCAAGGCAAACTACATTTTCAATGCTGAAGTGTCTGGATGAATGTCTCAGTGATATGGAGAAAGATGGGATTTTAACTGAGAAAGTTGTGCTGCATGTACATGATTTGCTTCAGGTAGCCGTATTTCATGTGTCAATTTCAAGCGCCATAGCATTGTTGTTGTCTTATGCTTATTGAATTATTGTTCTTGTGTATAAATGTTTTTCAACTCCAAACTAGAATGACCTTGAAAAACTCTTGAGAAGTCCTCCTTCAGTAAGGATCCCAAAGCCAGGAGATATCCTAGGTAACCATCCTTTGTTGAGAAACCTTTCTCATGCTATTCAAAGTAATCTGGAACGCTCCGCGAATAGTATATTGAAGACACCAGGTTGTACACTCTACACCAAGGATTCCAAGCTGACAAGTGTTTGGCTGATAGAAAGTGGATCAGTTAGGGTAAGTAATGGGATGCATAAAGCATCTATCAAGAATCTATATTTCCTTATAGCTAGCATTAATTGTATTTATGTTTGGTCATTGAAAAAATTTGTTTTCTTTCTTCTCCAGTCGAAAAGGAGCCCTTTTCCCATTCATTGTCCTATGGATTCAACATATCGTCAAGGAAGTGTTTTAGGTCTATATGAGGCTCTTGTCGGAAAGCCATATTTGTGCGATATGGTAACGGATTCTGTGGCTCTCTGCATCGAAATTAAGCTGGAGTCTATCATTTCAGTACTGGCCCATGGAAATGGAGTGGAAGAATTATTGTGGAAGGTGATCTTTGATGAGCTTTCCACGATTTGTAGTTGAATATACATGAGAAAAATGCTGCTGTCCAGAGTGGCTTCAGATAACTGAATTTTACTTTCTGTTTATAAATCAATACAATATTTTCAGAATTTTATGATCAATCTCATGTGCAGGAGTGTACCATTGTTGTATCTAAGCTCTTGGCGCCTGATATGTTTAAGAAATTCTCAATGCAAGAAATAAGAATTATTGTTGATGAAAGATCAGTCATGAATACTTTCTCAAGTCAAGAAGTAATAGAAACTCCCCATCATTCCATCAACTTCCTGTTAAGTGGTTGCTTGAGAGATCAAAGTACCGAACAACTTATTGAGTGCCCAGCAGTATTGCCATGTCCCATTTTGACTGAAAGCATCCCGTATACCAGCGCCAATGTAATGGGTAGGTCTCCTCATTTGAAACTGCTGATACCAAAGTTTAACTCCTTGTTAATTTGATCAGTAACACTCAGCAGGAAAAGTAATTTTTTAAAATCTTCTTTGTTGAGACTCTGTCACGTCGTCAAATCCTATTAACCTGCACGCTTCTTCTTGCTGTTCATACACTTTGTTGTCTTAAGGATCTACTCAAGTAGGGTTGTTTGTATCATATGGATGCTCATTAATAAATGTCTTCTTGAAGAAAAAGAAAGAAAATGGTTGCAAAACTTACCAATCGCCGGTTGTCTTCTACTGTTAGCTGACTTCTTTCTTGCTTTAAGCAATACTAAGAACCTAAGGGAAGTAACTATCAGGAGTGTCTGCCTTGAAGTATTCCTGTAATATGGTTTTCTAACTTAGATGCTTGGTTCTTTTGTAGGTGAGAGTTCTGGATCACATTCTTATTGGAAGTACATAGTTGTGAAACCAGCAAGGATAGTTCAAATAGACATTTCAGCAGCATGAAAAGTTGGCTGCGCAAAACTTTAGAAAGAAGCAAAACTTGGTAAGCCAAGGAGATAACACAATGTCTAACATTGAATTGTCTGGATAAGTTGGTCGTAGCTTTTCATCTTTCAAGAGCGTACTTGCTGTCATTCTACGGCTTAGCTTTTCCATCACGAAAAAGCTGTAAAATTACTTGGCTTCATTTTTTTCTTTTCCGGGGCTAAGACTGTGTACCCATTGTTTCTGATATCAGTACAGTTTACACTGCTTCATTTTTCCCTGAGAATTCTACTCTATGTGACCAATGTTAAGTTTTTAGCCAGTGGAAACTTCACTCTCTTGGAGTTTTTGCATGTCTGCACTTTCTTTTGCTATGAAAATTAGTAACATGTATATTTCTCTTTGGATTTGTAACAAGATTGTACCAACATGCTTTCGATTTTTCGAGTACAGATGATTTTGTTTGTGCACATTTCAGTCAAGCGACTATTATCTCTTCAATGATTATTGAACATTACATATCTTCATCTATATATGTTAATTTTTGGCTATCAAAGAAGAAAGGATCTCTTTGAAAACATTCATTTTTGAAGACAAGTTCCTACAAATTAAATTAGTTTAGTTTGAACTATTAGTAGCTTTTATTTTAAAGGAAATTAATAATGTACTGTAATGGTTGTTCATTTACTTAAAGATAGTAGTAAATGTATTGTCCTTGTATAGGTTGGAAAAGGCCTGGTGGATTACTTTTGGAAGCTAAGTCCAACTGTCATTGCTACAAGACTATGCTACAAAGTGTGTAAGTCCTACTATTCCACCTTACATTTTTATTTCTGCTTGATGTTCGATATTTATTTTGGAGTTCATTTATTCTAAATTCGTACCGAGGAATTCCGTTTGGGGAGGTAAAGCTCTTTAACCAAAGATGACTCAATATGAGAGTATCATAGATAATACAACAGTAACATACCTAGTATGATTTCACTAATGAGATCTTGAAAGGATAGAGTATGCGAAGACTTTATCCCTACTTTGTGAGTAGAGAGGTTTTCGATAAATTGTGGGCCTTCTCAAAATTGGAAAGAACTTGTATGTATGTGAAAAAATTACTAAAATGTTCAACAAATCATGTTTTGTTACATATTTAATTGTTTCTTTCTTGAGTGCAATTAGCACTAATGCAAAGTGCCATATGCACTACCATATGTAAT
>JBCEWC010002583.1:0-33707 GCA_038996855.1 Solanum aculeatissimum
TGCTACATTAATCATTGTTTTCTTAATAGGTGTGTCATGTCAAAACTTGACATCTAATTGTGAACGGAGGGAGTATTTAATAAGCGACTAAGTTGAGCAGCTTAGTGTTGTTGTGCCTGCTTCAACTGTTTGAAGTGGACAAGTGATTATAATGTGTCTGTTTAAGTATACGATGACTATTAAAGTGTCTATTCAATTTTACTATGTCATTTATATTAATTATTTAAATTTTTTTCATCTACTTCAACTATGAAATTACAATATTACCCGTAATAAAATATTTTCCTTAAAAGTAACTGTCGATTTATGTGTCTGCTTTATAAATTGAGCAGCTTAGGTCGTCGTGCCTGTTTCAACTGCTTGAAGCAGACAGGTGACTATAACGTGTCTGCTTAATTTTACTATGTTATTTCTATTAATTATTAGTTAATTATTTCTTCTTCTACTTCAACTATGAAATTATAACATTACCCGTATTTAATTATTTCTTCATCTACTTCAACTATAAAATTACAATATTACTCGTAAATAAATTATTTTCATGTGCCTGACTATAACATGTCTGTTTAATTTTACGGTGACTATTAACGTGTCTGTTTAATTTTACGGTGACTATTAACGTGTCTACTTCATTTTTCTATGTCATTTCTATTAATTATTATTTTCATCCACTTCAACTATAAAATTACAATATTGTCTGTAATAAAGCAATTGCCGATTTATGTGTCAGGTGTTTTAGCTGCTTGATATTACAATATTACCCCTAATAAATCATTTTTTTAACTGCTTCAACTATGAATAATTTAAAATATTGTAAAAAATAAATATAAATTTTAATTAACTCTCAAAATTTTATATGTGCAATAGAAATTGAAACTTAGGAGCAATATGTATTATTTAAAAACTACCTAAAAATATCATAAATTCAAATAATTTTTAAAAAATAAAAATATATTAGCATTATTGGCTCTCCAAATTTTATCTAGATCACATAAATAAATAAAATAATATATATTGAGTCGTGCAACGCACGACGTTGGATCCACTATAAAAAGTAATAAGAACGTAGAATAAGACACATCATGTTATATTTCTACCTGGGTAGACGTTTGGGACCGCCCCATTTACGATATACTTATAATTAAAAACTAATATATTTCTAAAAGTTTAAAAATACTCAAATGTTTGTCTAATCTCTTCTTTCCTCGAAGATTAAATCAAACTAATTTTAACTTTGTGCATCCAAATATATAAAAATGAAATTATTGCATAGAAGAATTGTCTTCGATTAAAAATAATTATTTTTACAGTGTAAAAGAATCTTTCTTTTATTAAAAAATAAAAAAAATACTCATTCTTTTACCTTATAAAAATATGGAGTTAAAAGTTAGCACTTGGGGATACAAGAAAAGCGAAAATCACCTAATTATTGAGTGATATTTGTATGTTGTGTCTTAGAAAATCTAGAGTATTATATTTGCTCTTTAATTATTATTTTTCCAACTTATTATTAATTATTATTCATTATATGAGACATTCGATAAAATTAAATGAAAATTATAATGTAAATTCATATTATATTTAAAAAGATAATTATACCCATAAACTATGAGTTGGCTTCAAATTAAATTTTTGTAAAAAAAAGTAAGAGGAAAAAGTGGTTCCAAATAGAGCTCTCTTAAACACGACAAAATTAGAGAAAAAACAAGTTTAGCCGTAATGGATAATTCTCATATTTTATATTTAAATATCTATTTAAGGTTTTAAGTTGAATTTGACAATTGACATATTCATAACAGGTTAGCATGACTCTTAACATAACAATGACAGCACAAATCAAGAATGGTCCTGTTTCCTTTTCAACTGGTATATTAAAAATAATTTACCTTAACATTTTTCATTTTATTCTGAATGTGATGTCTATGTTTATATCACAATTTTCAAAAATCTTATACTCAAACAAAAGTTAAAACATGCATTAAATTTCAAAACATTTCATTTCTTTTTCCTTAAATTTCATGTCTTATCAAAAGATCATTAACTTAACATGATACCAATGGGCAATATATGTATTCATTGGAAACAAAAAAGAAATGTTTGGTCTCAAAATTTGTACTTTAGCCCTAGGGGAATGGATTAAACAAGATCACATAAGATAAAACAAAAGGGATATTTGTATATTTTGGAAATAAAAGAATATGTCTGGTCTTAATTAAAACTATACATAGTTTGTCTGGTCTATATAATATATATATATATATTTAGAAACTTCAAATAGACTGAGTCACAAATCTTTTGGCCTGAGCACACTAGGCTGCCTGACCTCTTTTTTTCCAAAAAAGGAAAGTAAAGTACCAGGAATTGTAGAGCAACCTAAGACGAAATGACACAAATTAAATTTGATAAAATTAGAGGAAATGTTATCATTTTTCTAATCTGAAAAAGAACAAAATAAAATTAAGACTATTAAGTGGGGGTGGTGATTATGGTCCAATACAGAATTAATGTCGGCTAAGGTTTCTTCGGAAGATTAATGATGATCATGTCTCTCCACTTTCGGCCTTTAATTAATTAAAAAAGACCCATGCAATTTAATTAAATGAAAAATAATTGATAGATGTATAATACAGGATCGTATATAATTTATATATTAAAGAAGATAAAAAGAAAATACTTTTTTTAATTCTTGCATATGATCAAGGTTCATTTTTATTCTAACAACTTAAATATTTAATAAAGATAATGACATACTCTACTTCAATTTGATATAGATCAATTAGATAAAGTCGATCAACTTGCGGCTATCATAATCACTTAATTTTTGTTTTATCATTTAAGAATCGTATAATTTTATCTAATTATCTCTTGTGTGGTCATCGATCTGTCGTATCTTTATGAACTAGTGTCGCTTGATCCGTGCTAAACCTACGCTCAAGCCAAAATTAAAATTATATGTAAATAATAGTGTTGGTGTAATATATCACAAATACAATAAATTAATTCATTCAGGCTGAGGAACGGATATCTCGCTCTCTTTAAGGAGATTCAAGCCCACTACGACATAATCTACGTACACCGATCCAACAGTACTACTCTTGACTTGTCCCCTCCAGGATACAACAACCCAACAACGTTGTATGACTCAAACAACTTCTGATTAGTTGAAAAATCCAAAGCTCAACAAAAAGAGCACCTTCCTTCAACATATAATTACTTTTTTTTTTTTGTATAGTGAATATAGTTGAAGACTTGAAATATTTTCTTTGTCTTAACTCTCTCTTTCACTATTGCACATTTCACTACACACTACAATATTCATCCACATTTCTATTTTTTTTTTCTCCCTAACTTCACAAAGGAAGCAACATCACAATTTATAGGTGAATAATTCTTCATTGTCTTGAATAAGAATAGAGTAGATAATAATGTAGGTAAATGAATAGAGGAATTACGCAATGGAGGTTACATGAGTTGTCAGGCATAGTGAGGTAAAACATGATTTAGTGGTTACATGAGTTATAAAACACTAGTGGTCATATAAGTTAAAAAAACTAATGACTATAATAGTTATAAAAACTAATGGTCATATAATTAAGTTACAAGAATTAATAACCCTTTCTACCATAATTTATACTCATTAACATATGCACTTAATAGTTTATTTTAATAATAAAATATATATACACCAACAAATAGTTTATAGTTCGCCTTTCTATGCCGCGTCATTCAGTATGTAAAATTTATGTCAAAAGAATAGGCATGCAAAACTAGATTAATTAATTTGCGTACTTTAAATAATGTTTTTTCTCAATTGTGACGAACGGACTAAGATTTACATATTTGATACATTTTAAGAGTATTTAAAAAAGTAAGTTATTTGTGCTTGTTTTTTTCCCCCCTAACTGAGAACTTATCCAAGTGAAATCATTATTGATTACATACGTTTGCCCAGGCTGCCAGCAAATGCTCATTGTGATGTTATTACTACACAAAATCCAATCAATTTTTAAAGTATGACATATAAATATCTAATCGTGAAACTCCCTCGTACCATACTTATAAACAATATGAAACCAAATTGCTCTTCTTTGCATATACAAGTGAGTTTCTCTCTTATTAATAGTGGAGTAAAATTAATTACTTTATATAACATGCATCTGATCCATTAAATATTTCTGAGAATTAAAAAGATTGACGTGCACAAAAAAAGTTTGAAAAGTCTTACCATAAATGTCCAGTAAATGTGACTTATTCTATTTTGTCCAGTTCAAAGAAAAAAAAAATATTTACCACAATAATACCAAATAGGTCAAACCTCAAAGTACAAAAACATAGAATATTTAAAATGTCGGACTACAAAAATTAAAATTTCCCCCCTATAAATATAGTAGAAACGATAAAACTAAAAAAGATAAAAGTGCGTGAAATGGAGAATCTGTATTTTGAATCATCTATGCATTACATAACATTGATTTGATGGATTACATAGACGACAAAAAAGAAAATTCTAAAAACATTACTATTACATGAAAAAATTTATTAAAGAAAAAAGAATGAACATTGATTAATGTGTTAGCTAGGAACATGTCCTTTGAATCTTCCTAGCTAATTAAAGGACTTCTGTTAAAAAAAGAATTGAACTAATTAAGAAACAAATTAAATGAATGTGAATTTATTAGATTTTATTTTATGTTAACCTTCCCTTTCTAGGAGCTTCCATTTTTGAGTCTCCCTCGAAGGTGTAGGGTGCTTAACATCCAAACAATTCCTTTGTGTACGAATTTATTATGTATTTATATATATCTTTTTTTTCGATCAATAGTTGTGTAATAGTTGTTGTCGACGAATATATTTCTTTCTGTTGATGAACTTCTCTCTTTCTACCTCGTACAAGTTCTTCATTATTGCATCTGAAGCTTCCACCAAAAATTCCGACCAGTCCCTTCACAAAACAACGTTAATTAACCATGTTAGATTATAGTAATTTTAATAATATTGATGTATAAATCATGCTCAAATAATAAAGTTTCTAAAAAACCAATCTATGTCAATAAACGTAGTTTTAGTGTTCCGTATAATTTGGTTATATATTCTGCTTATCTATAATTAAAAAAGAAGTCATCATAAGGTGTCAAGTCAATAGTGCAAGAAAATTTCACCTAATTAGAATGAAGCTTATTTGGTCAATAAAGCTGAAGGAAAATCATGAAAGATCATAGTTAAAATATGGAGATTTAAAAAAAAATAAAAATTGGTGATTTATTCATTTGTCTAACAGCCGGTTATGAAAGATATATCATATATAGCAGTTAGGAATGTCACCATTATTTAAATTGTGCAAAAGGAAACCGTGACATTATGACATTGAGCAAACATAGTAAATCGTTTGTATCACTAGAAATCATTTCATTGAGGGTAAAATGAACATTTTAAAGTTAAATCAATACTAAATGTAAAAAGTATTATTCTTTTTTAGATTGGATAATAAAAAGAAAAGTAAATTATATAAAGTGGGATAGAGGCAATACTTATTTTGTCTAATTGGACACAATTTAAGAAAGAACAAAGGTTTTTTTTTTTTTGTATTTTGAGATCTATATATAACGAGTCATAAAAGTATTTATATATCTCATTAACAAATAAAATGAGAAGTTTAATATTAAATTATTTCTGAATAAAAACGTATGGTGTTCTTTTTTTGTAACAAATTAAAAACAGAAAAGTATGACACGTGAATTAGGACAATAATCTTAACCAAAAACTGTAGGTACTCACCCTTTTAAGGTATCAAATGTGAGTCCAACAGTGTATTTTGCCTCCTCAAGCGCCAACTTAAATTTCTCCAAATCCTTATTTGGAAAATTAACATTCAAGTCGTTCTTAACAACAAGCTCAGAAGGCTTTACATCACAAAAAACAGGTATAATCCTCTTCTTCGATTCCATCATCAGAGACAACTCATGTAAACAAAAATACGAATCACAATACTGAGGTGAAAAAATCGCCACCCCGATCTTGCAATGACGAATCGCAGGGTCGATTTTATCGAATAATTTGTCACCGGGCTTCATGTTTTTGCTGTCCAAAAACGGCCGAAGCCCGATGTTATTTTTAACATGTTCGTACAACAACCCCGCGACATTTCGCTTCGTGTCGATTCCCCGGTGGTTAATAAACACGTCGCACGGTGCACGAGGCTTCACCGGCTCGAATCGTTTACTGAGCCGGAGAATTTGGTTGCTCACATTTTTGGCGGAGGAAGAAGATGGTATTAAACGTTGCATGGCCCTATCAAGAAGTTAAAACGACGTTTTTGGTTTGTTTTGTTTTTGTGTATTATTGAATGAGTACATATGATATGACCTATTCTCCTATAGGCTATTTATACTAATGTAAATTTTAAAATGTGCAATTTAAATTCCTATGTTTGATCATTCATTTCTTAGGGTCTTGGCTACTTTTCTACTATTGAGATTGGAACTCAAGAAAATACTAGTATTTGCTTTGACACTTGACAAGAAGGGAGAAAAAGAGTAAAAGCCTTTGAATTTTTTGACTCTCGAGGGTTCATGGAGGAGTTTAATCCTTCAAACACGCTTTTTCGGAGTATTTTAATTTGTAAGTACCCTTTATTTTACATACATACATATGTATATAATATACCCACAACCTTTTTTTGAGTTTGATAATAATAAGAGTTTTTGAATTTTCTTCATAAAAATAATTCTTGAATTTTCTTTGGTAGAATATTAGAGTTACAAAACACAAATATATGTATATAAATAAAAATTGTATGTTGATTGCTATAATTAAAAAAAATTATCCCAAATTAATAATGATCTGTTAATTAAGGTTCGATCTAAGATAACTTATAAAGTAAGAACTTTTATGTGTACTACTCGGATTTAATATCTAACCTAATGATGAACTAACTTAGAATTACATAAATAATGTGTAATTGCAAACAGGGTTATGATACCAAAATAAAAATAAAAATTGACGGACTGCGAAAAGAAAAAAATTAAAATAAATTGATGGATGTCCATCACTTATTTTGGGGCAAAATTGTGGGAAAATTATTTTTGAAAAAATTATTTTTATTATTTTAATACGAAAACCGACAGAGGTCCTCTATTTATTTTTTTTCCTCCAAAAATCAAAGGATTCCATTGGTTTAAGGTGCAAAACCCCATCAAAAAGCATGTCCAGTTTAGTGGTAAAATTATGTAATGTCATAGCAAATACTTGTGTGATTCCAAGTTGCCCTCATTTTTAACATGTTTTTAGTAGTGAAGGTTAGATTTCTTTTATGACATCTCGTCACTAGAAAAGCAAGATTGGCTCAAATCTTAATTTGAAAGATTAATAATAGTAAATTAAGTTTTTTTTTGGGTCTTATTTGATGTGATATCGCTTGATTTGGGATTGTGTTTAAGAAAAATAGGATTTTTTTTTAAAAATTTATGGTCTAAATAATCCATAGATATTTGTGTGGTTGAAAATTATTTTATTAAGAGTAAAAGAGGAATCTTAAAGTTCAATTGTTTATAGTTCTAGTAAGATGGCATTCTTTCTGGGATGGACTAAAAAAAAATGTGTCACATAAAATGAGACTTAGAGAGTTATTTTTATGGCTTTCATGAGCTTCTGCATATAGTAATTTTATGTTCTCCTCTCCCTTAGTTTCATTCTACTTTGCCCCTCTACTTAAAATAAATATTTTATTTGTAATTTTATGTTCTACTCGCCCTCCGTTTCATTCTACTTTGTCCCTCTACTAAAAATAGATATTATATTTATCCTGTTACATTCGGTAAAATTATCAAAATATCCCTTGATGAGAGACGCTCGATTCGTTCTTTACCCTGACAAGTACTGAACGGTTGTGACAACATCAACAAGATTGTTGTACGATCATTGGCTCATAGGTGATTGTTGTCCAATAAGAGAAATTCCCAGATAGGTTCTTTACTGATAGTACTCTGATTGGATTGGATTGTTGGATTTGTACTGATTGATCATTGTCTACGCTTTATTCTTGCTTTAGATAGACATTTGACATCCTGATTTAGTTTCATATCTCTCAGATTTAAGTTATCTGAGTTGATAGTATTCTACCTTGATGCATGTTTCATTCAACCATTTTACATACTCGTACATTCTACATACTGACGTCCATTTGGAATGCATCATTTTAGATGCAGAGACAGGTACTAGAGATTATCAACAGGCGCTTCGTTGGGGATCTTCCCCACTTTTTAGCTGATTGTTGAGTCCTCCCTAATCTCGAAGGATGGATAGTATTTATTTTATCTAGTTTTTAGAGTTAGACTTTAAACTTACTTTTCTTTTGATTTAAGGTAGTCATTGATCTGTCATTGACACCATTGAACAGTTGATAGAAGTTTCATAGACTAGAGTTGATTTGTTTGATTGGATATTGTTTTGAGTTAGTTCCTTTCATACTTGCCTTATGATTAAGATTGTCCACCTTTATCATCTTTAATCTTATACTGATATATATTTATGATTGAATGATTGTAATGAGGTCAAATGGTTCGCTTGAGGACTAACAATAGTATTCAAATGGTTCGCTTGAGGACTAACAATAGTATTTGAGTGTCGGTCACATCTAGGGTACCCTTCCGGAGCTTGAGATATCCATTTTAGTAAATTAGTAAAATTTTATTTCTTCTTTATCATATATTCTACACTTAGTAGTAGTATCATATTTGGAGTTCTAAAGATCATTAATAAGATTAATTTAGTAAACTACATCTTTAATAAAATAAATTTTATTGTATCAAGTTAATAAGGATCAAGTAATATAAAACGAGACCGAAAGTAGTAATTTGACTTGATAAATCTTGAAAAAGATTTCCCAAACATTCTTTAATTTCCATGATATTACTTCATTTAAATTACCTTATTTTTGCATTTATGAAACCATTTTGGGAGGCCAGATTGGTCAAAACTCAAAAGTGGGAAATTGCCTAATTTTCTAACATCAGATCGATCGTCTCCAAATTTTATATGACTATTCAATGTATAAGCAGCCAATATTTAACTATATATTTATATAATCACATATCTTATAAACCGTTATGTTTTATTAACTCATCAATTGGACTTCGAATATCATTAATTAATCTATATTCTTTCTTAATTAGTAATTACAAAGAATTTTTCAAACGGTTTTTGATCATGTCTTACATACACATTTAAGGATTTGACTCCCCCCCTTCCCTACACTTTCTCTACATTTTGTAAATGAGAGACATGTATTCTATTTAATTCTTAAAAATAAAAATTATATTAAATGAATTAGTATCATGCATCATACCCATAGTTAAATGAATAAAAGAATTTTAGAAATGTGTCATATTTCAAGTTTCAATACTTTGTATATTAATTAATTAAATTATCTCATATAATTTGGTACATATATTCAAGTTTGAGGTTCTTTAAAAATGCTTGAATAAGTAACTAATCAAAACACGTCATCGTATTCTACATATATGGACTTGACCCCTTGATATATACATTTCCAAAATACAATTAGAGATTATTTTGCTAAATTAGTCTTATTAATAATATCTTGAAACTCTAAATTTGAGTATTATTATTTCATGTAGTTAGTATTTTATATTAAATGTTTTAAATTTGTATATTATGGAGAATCAGAATAATTAACAATTTAAGATATTTAAAAGAACATATTAAAATTTTAATTGGCTTTTAAAATTTTACCTAGTCCACGTAAATTGAGACAGAGAGAGTAACATATATTATTTGAAAATTACAAAAATTAATAACTTAAAATATTTCAAGAATTTGCTCGACACTCAAACATATTATTTCACATGTGCAACATAAATCGAAACAAAACAAGTAATATATATGTTATTTAAAAATTGCGTTAAGTAGTATAATCACAATAACTAACAACTTAAAATATTTTAAAAATATATTAAACATTTGGTTAACTCTCAAAACTTCATATGTGCCACATAAATTGGGATAAAGAAAGTAACATATACTTTTTAAAATTACGCTAATATAGTCCTATAAATCAATAACTAAAAAATGCTTTAAAATCATAAAAAAAAAAAAAATTAATTGACTCATCTAATTTTATCCGTATCACATAAATTAATATTAGTAAAATAACATATATTAGACCCGTGTTTGCAGTGGATAGTGTGGTTATAGAAGAAGAAGAAGTAGTTTTCATAGCGCAAAATTGAACTACAAGAATGAACGTTAAAAGTAATACTTTGTTTGATTCAAATTCAGTACTTGGAAAAACGTGGCAAATTGACTCCTTAAAGATGGAAAGACTGCTCTATTTTCACTCGTTATATTTGTAAACAAAAACTTGTTGGACAAACAACATTAATTTTCAAGTATATAAAATTTATTTCAACAATATATATTAAAGTTTCTATGTCTAAATCGATGATTAATCGTAAGAAATTTTACTCATAAAATCTGATAAATTATGACACATAAATGAGACACAGAGTTAAATATGTATATATTCTCTATACTCGTCCCATTTTATTTAAATGAAAATGCTTAAACTTTGTTGGGATCCTATGACATTGACATTCATTTGCACTTTTATTCTTATTTTGTGTTGTTCTTTAACTTCAAGACAAATAATTTTTTTCTCGAGTCATAAGTTTATATTTTTGTGTCAAAATATCTTGACAAGTTATGCGCGATTAAACACAAATTTAATTGCTAATAATAAAAATTAAAGAAAAGTGTAATTTTATTCTTTTGGGCTGCCGAGGGAAGCCCAAATTGACTTGGTCAAAAGAAGGAAAATATGCATGAGGCAGATGTGCGCCATTCAAAATTTTAGACATTTCTGCTAATAGCCCAAAAATGATGCACACGACTGGAAAAAACATATACTAAAAAGTATTATTATTAAACGAAACTTACATAAAATATTTATGTAATAACAAGTTATTTTGACTAAACACTTCTAATATATTTATAATACAAATTTAATTCATATTACAGAGAAATATTTATAAAACATATTTAATATAAGTTATTGAATGCATAATTCACTTTTAATACATTTATAATTCACTTTTAATACAAGTGCAGATTTATATTGAATCCGTAATTCCTGTAATGTTACTTTCTTCACAGATCATAGAATAGTTTTTTTGAGTGAAAATAAGTTTTAACATTGCAGATCAAAATGTTGGGTAAAACTGATTGATACAGGAAAACATTAGTCAATATGTGAATAGGCTAACGGGCACTTTGTAAACCTCACATTTACAGGTCCGCACAATTTCCATACAACTCCTGCAGATGACTACACTGAAACTTGAGAATTGATTTCCTGCACCAAAATTCCAACTAACAACAAAGGAGAATCTTTTAAGTGAAAGGGGTTGAATACTCCCAACAAAACGTTCCTCAGTAAATTGTAACAAAAACTAGGATAAGAGTTATGTCCCAAAAATTGGGATCACAAAGAGTTATTCCTCCACTTTCCATTGTTTCTTTTGCTTTGCTGCTTATTACTTTTTTTTAGTAAGTATCCTTCAATTTCGATACAAATTATCACAAGTATTTTTTTTAATCATGACATTAGCAAATTCACGAAACAGAGTCAACTTCAAAATACTCAAACACTTAATATAGTTTGAAAGAGGTACATTCAGATTTCCTTTCTCATATTCAAGATAATTATATTGCGTTCTTCTTGGAAGACTAACTTTGTAAAATTTGTAATTTCAATATTCTTTACATTCTTCTCCGCATATATTCAACATTTTCAATAATTTTATGACTGTTGACTATTCTGATTTATTGATTTTATTATTGCAGTGGAATTAGTATTAGTACACAACAAAAAGACGCAGTGAAATCATGACGATGGATAGTTTTGAGTCTTTCAACAGAAGTTCAGAAAAGGGTCGACTTAACACAAGAATGTTGATTTCCAACGTTATAAGTTCTTGCTCTTATTTGCATAGATCAGGTAGTTTAGCAATCACTATTTCTCAAAAAAATATTTTTAGAAGATCCTATAGCCTGTTAATACGAAATTCTGCTGTAACAAATTCTCTCTTTTGGTCCATTTTTAAATTAGAAAGGTAATCATTGTGGTATTTTAAAAAGGTAACAATCGACTTTGTCTTTGTATATTTTGTTGTTTTACTACTTGGTATCTTCTACTGCCTTCAAATTCCTAAACAGAAAGGGAAAAAGAAAAAAATTATTTTTGTCTATTAGGTATGATGGATACAAATGAAAAGGAGTGAGTGAAGGTATTCTTATGATGTATTTATTTTCTTGTAAGGTTAGACTGCATCTGCTCATTTCTTACTTGCAATTTTGTTGAACCCTTGTTATAGATTATAGATACCAAACAACTTACTTGAAAACCCTTCACAGATTTAGATATCAAAAATTGTAAATTTTGTTGTTTTGTTATCTTATTTGTTGTTTAGAAAGATGAATAAGGTTTGTTTGATTTGTATTTTGATTATGTGAAAAAATAATTTGAAACTTAAAATAATCAATTTTTCCCAAAAAACTATCTTTATTATTACAAGATTAAAGTGTTATAAAAAACATATTTTCTTAAGTTAATTTTCTGAAAAATTTAAATTATTATTACTATATTTGTATTTCTAATACCTCTGTATGTTTTCAATTTGTCAGAGCTTCAGTTCTCCATCAAACTTTCCGCTCTATCAATGCATTATTTAAGATTAAATTTAGAACTTTTGTAATATGTTAATCATATTTTATAGTCATATATTTTTTTTTTCATACGTGAAGTGATCAAAAAAAATAACTTGATGTATCAATGTAAAAATGTTTGCTTGATTCTGTACAAACATAACAATAAAATATGAAAGAAATTTCTCAAAAATAACTTAGCGTGATTATTAAGAACAGGTCACAACTTTTGCCGTTTGAAAACAAAGCAATTTTTTTCAGTTTTCCTAAATTTTAAAAAATGCTGCAATACTTTCATGTGATATTGTTCTCTCAAATTATACCTACTCTGCATGCCATCAAATTTCATTTATGTACTTTATAACTATTAGGATAAATAAAATTTTATATTTTATGGAATTTACAAAATTTGTTATTATAACTTTTTTGAATAACATTTAAATTGGAAGGGCGAGAAGACCTATATGGACATTTTTTGGCTCAATTGCACTTAGACAGTTCTATTTACACGAATTTGATTTGCTATTTCATTTTTCCAATACACATTTATTTTAATTTTGTATGTTTGATTAAAGATCAAACATTTTTTCATGTTTTGTACTATACAATTTTGTCTTTTTTATATAAAATATTATTTAATCGCGCGAATTATTTTACTAGTTGCTATATATTTCTATAAATGATAATAAATAAAAAGTATCACTAAAATCAATAATTATTTATTAGAAAGGATCAAGTAATTTTTCCATTATTAAATATGCACCAAATATTTAACAAAATTTTATAGTATTTCTTCTGTTATTTAATTAGTTTTGACCTTCTCTTCATTCTTAAATTATCAACTTCATGTAATCCAAAGTTGATTTACTTGTGTCATAGACAGACTTGGAATTGGAATTGGAATTGCACCAAGTTTTTGGGCTTCTAAAATAAAAGACATCCTTACTCTATAGGCCCATAAATCCCATTGGGTGTGTTTGGCAAGGAGAAAAATATTTTTCACAAAATGTTTTCTAATTTTTTCGTATTTGGTTGATTTAAATATTTTTCAAATCAATTCATTTTTCTCACATTTAAGAAAAATGACTTCCTTCCAAAAATTAAGGAAAACATTTTCCAAAACTTTTATCCAATTTCAAATTGATTTTTTTTTATCTCATTCCTACCACGACTCCCTCCACTATAAAAAAATATTATTTTTTAAAAATAAAATAAGATTAAAGATTTATGTTTAAAAAAAAATTCACATTTTGAAAATTTTAATTTTTACTCCACTTCACCCCCATTCCCCATTCCCCATCCCCCCACCCCAATACGAAGAAAAATTTTAAAATTATTCCCCGGCCCCCTACCCTACCCCCATCCCCCAAAAAAGAATTTTTATTTTATTTTTTATAAAATATTTCAAATTATGAAATATTTTCATGCCAGAAACTATTTTCCTATGAAATATTTTCTACTCTCTAGCTAAAAATATTTTCATTCACTAACCAAACAATAAAAAATATTTTCCACTCACCAACCAAACATGAGAAAATGAGTTAGAAATCAACTTATTTTCCAAGAAAATATTTTTCAAGGAAAACATTTTCCTCCATACCAAACATAACATCTATCTCTACTCTTTTTCAAATTACAAAAAATTCTTAAATTTGGTGAAATCTGAATATATCACATACGTCTTGATATATCACGTAAAGTGATATATCCGACCGATACATCACGTAAAGTGGTGTATTCGACGTCTCGATACATCACGTGAAGTGATGTATTTGATCGACATATCGTGAACCAGTGATGTATTAGAAAATAGAATAGAGTAGGGAGTTTTGTAATGTTTTCAAATGGTAGGGAATTTTAGAAAGGAAAAAGGCTCAAACATGTCTTCGAACTTTGAGAAAAGACTCATTTATGTCATCTGTTAAAAGTTTGACTCATTTATGTCATTACCGTTTGAGAAAATAAAGTTCATCTATGCCATTATTTTTTATTTCAATTTTGCAAAACCACTTAAACAACTTCAAACACTTTTAAACTAGAGTTTTGGATCAAATCTAGTCTTTTTGGTCATTCTTCTTCAAGAATGTCAAGAACACATGTCATGCAGAAAGTTGAACATGTACCAAAATATCTTTTAATCTTGTAGTGTTAAACACATCATGCGGAAAGTTGAAACTAAAAATTACTAAATGGTAGAAGAGACATCTTTTTTAAGATGAAATAAAAAAACAAATAAATTAAAATGGAGAAAATACCTATTTTAAAAAAGTATTATTACTGCTGCATTTGATCTTATTGAGAAAAAATATTTTTGTACAGAATAGACAGTAGGTATGTACGTTGTATTCCTTGTCGGTATTTATCTATTCCTTGGCTTAGATGATAATTAATTAAATATAAAATTTAAATTAATATTTTAAATAATATTAACTTAAATATTTGTGATCGTATATTATTTTATTAAATAAACATCATTGATTTGCGTAAATTAAAGAAAAAAAATATATCATGTAATTAAATTAAGTAGAGAGAGTTAAAAATAATTGTAGTTTGTAAGTTTCTTTATTTAGGATCGAACCCCCACAATACTAATCATAATATATAGTACATGTTGGCTGCTATTTTTGCCTACCCAATGAAATTATTTTTGTATTTATTAGTATAAAAGCTAGCTATCCAATGAAATTATTTTTGTATTTATTTTCTTTATTATTGGTAATGATTTGAATGTCACTACCCTTGCAACTTGCAAGTTGCTAAAGCATATATATTAGCTGGATGTTGGCTGTCTGGAAATTACGGTTAAATGATTTGGTCTTTTATTTTTTTGTAATAAATAATGTGAAAATGATGGATATTGCCTTTTACTATATATTATGTAGTTGGGTTTTTGATGAGAATCCTACTTTTAGTAATTAATTAAATGAGCCTCTTAATTACCTTTTGCAATTATGAATGACAAAAAGAAGTTATATTTTTAATTTCATCTTTTTGTATCATAATGATAAGTGGAACTTTGATTCATAAAGTTCAAATGTGAAAATTTCATGAATGATCTGTAGAGTTGAGACTTCACATACAAACAATCATTTATAAAATCAAAAATAATAAATATTTAGATTTCAATTAAAAAAAATAGACCTATTTTTTCGTATTATAAATTGCAATATTTTGTCGTACTTTAATTTTCATATTAAAAAGGGATCGGCTTATACACTCAATAATACTGTATTGAGTTGGACATGCACTTGATTTTGTAGTACCTAATTTCAAATGTCCACTTAACATTGTCATATACAGTTTGGTACCAGAGTAGAATTAATTATCCAAAGTACTGGATTTGGTACAGAGCAAAATATTTTTAAATGTTGGTTTGATTAAAATATTTTTAAACATATGGAAGAATTAGTAATTGTATTGTATTTATGAGTTTTCAATTGCTTTTCACTATAATCGTTTTTATATCTAATATTTTCTGTTTTTGGGGTTAATATATTTGAGTTGAGGGTCTTTTGGAAATAACATTTTTATCTCTATGAGGTAATTGTAAGGTCTGCGTACATTTTATTTTCCCCAGATTCCACTTATGGGATGTCACTGAATATGTTATTAATTGTTATTGTTGGAAAAATATTCATAGGTTAACCTTCAAAGTTATCTAATTAATTGCGCCCCTAAAAAAAAAAAGATTTCTCCTAATTGAAGTACAAAAAATAAGTTTCATAAGTAATACCTACTAATATTCTAAGTTTATTCTCTCCTCTCTGTTCACCCGCCCTAACCCCCTTCCTAAACCACCCCCTCTCCCACACCCCAAACCCACATTCTTCACCCAACCTTTGCTAGATTAATTACATATAAATATTTGAGGATAATATTTTTTCTTACTTATTTATCAAACTTGAAAAAAGAAAACTCTTTTTTTTTCTAAAAAAAATATATATTATTCATGAAAAGCATTGTTCCTACTAAACGCATCGTAATTAAGTAGAGTAAGAAAATAGATGCAAAAGAGTTGACGATGGACGTAGCTATTTTTATACTAGTAAGATTGTCAACTATAATATATATTTATTTGTACATTAATATGTAATGATCTCCATCTGCAATCTTGGATAGTACACTTTGTCACTCAAACATTCAGAAAAAAAAAAAAAAAAGGTTGTTTGAGGAATCATGCAGGAGTTGTCATTTAATATAACTTTCTTTGTTCCTACCTTTGATCAGAAGCAATGCACTGTGCCCTTTTTCTTAAAATTCAGATGCCCATGTTTTTTTTAATCACGAGTTACAATTATTAGATAAAAATAAAATTTACGTACAATTATATGACAAGTTGACATATTTTGTCATTAGTCTAATTAGTTTAAATCCATTTGTCTTACATTTTTTGGTTGCTTTTCGTTTTTCAAAATTTAAATCATGTGATTTTTTAGTTAATATTTTAAAATATACTTTTCAATCTTATTGACATGAGAAGAATTGCGATTTATGGTTCTTTTTGTATAATTTTAGAATATTGAGTTTGATCTAATCCAATTCAATTTTGAAGATTAATCAAATTGACTTTTGAAAAGGAAGAAAAATAATACTCGTATGAGACGATGGAAAAAATACTTTAATATAAGTTAATAATAAATAATTAACAAAAAATTATATGATTTTTTTCTTATTTTCCACACGGTGTACGTCCCAAGTCTGAACCAACTTTAACTAATTCAGATTTGTATTAAAAAATTCAATTTCTATTGAATAAAATTTTTGTACTCAGTACTCAAATTCGTGTCCTCTAGCTAAGAATAAATGAGCACTCATCATTTTATTATCGTCTTCGACTATAAAAGGAAAAAAAAGTTAAAAGATTTTCCCTTCACAAGAATATAATTAACAAAAGTGAATTAATGAGTGATCAAGTATGATCCACCTAATAATTAACATGTAACTAAATTAAAATAATGGCACTCCGACTCCATTAGTCCATCTTCTCATCAATTAAGTGAGACAGTGTGGTTAAATTAGACGTAGACCTCCCAACTAATCCTAATTAATTTTATCTTTTCCAGCTCATCTACATGTATATATTACCTACAATTATTTCTTAAATAAGATTAAAAAAGATGCAAACATGATGATTATAAAGTCAAAGATCTTAATTCTGGACCCATTAGAAGGAAAACCATCCTTTTCAAGATCCTTTAAAGCAACCATACACAGCTTATGTTCATGCATGATCATATATATCATCATAATTAACAACACAAAAGTTAATGAAATAATTTTAAAAAGAAAAAGAAGATTATTTACTCCTGAAAAAAAAAGACAGTTTTTAATATTTATATAAATTGACAATCTTTCACTTTTAGTTTGTCATAAAAGCATGCATAATATTTTTTATTTATAGATAATTTAGTTTTTTACTTCTTATTTATATCATGAATAATATCTTATTTATACTCACGCAAATATTTATATATTTTTTTAAACTATATGTTTTAAAAATTTACTTAAACTTATAAAATTTGAACAATAGAAAGTATTACTAATATAATACACCTTCTTTTTTTTATCAACTTTAAATTTGAAAAGACAAAATGAAAAACTGTCGGTTCACTTAAAAAAAAAATCTTCAAATTTATAAAAAAAATAAATTCAAGAGGGGTCTATAGATTTTTCTTAAAAAATAATTTCATGAAAGAAAGAGTGAAGACAAAGAGATAATGGGCACTTGGAATAAAAATGAAATAATTGAAGGGGAAAATGTGGGGCCAAACCCATATTGTCAAAAATAAAATAAAATGCTTATAGCCTATAGTTCACAAGCTCAAAAAATCTCTCCATGTGCAATTCTTGCTGGCAATCTCTTCCATTTACAGTTCATCTTCAGCAAAAAGATTTCTCAATGTCACGTTCTTGAACATGTCTTTGTTCTTTACAAACATTTCTTTTGCTATTTGAGTATCATCTTTTTCTCTTCTTTTTTTTCACCCATTTTTTCCCTTTCTCCAATAAGCTTTTGCTTGAACATGGATTCCAATACCCTTCTTGATTATGCACTGTTTCAGCTCACCCCAACTAGAACAAGGTTGGTTCTTACACCCCATCCCCCGTTATTGTTAACTGTTTTTTAGCTTGTATTGTTATGGAAACTGATAAAGATTTGATTTTTTTTCTGTTTTTGGTTTGTGGGTAATGAAAAAGATGTGATCTTATGGTGTTTTCTGGTGGTAAAAATGAGAAATTGGCATCTGGACTGGTGGAACCTTTCATTTCTCACATGAAATTTGCTAAAGATCAGATTCCAAAAGGTGGGTATTCAATCACTATGAGGCCACCTTCAACTCATGCCTATTGGTTCTCCAAAGCCACATTTCAAAGGTATAATATTTATGTTATCTTTGAAAAGTTTTAAGATTTTAGTATTTTTTGTCATTGTTCATTAGTACCAACGTGTTACTTGAAATCATGTGGAACTGCTGAAAGTTTCTCGCAGATGATCTTGCTGGTATATGGTTGATTGGTTATGACTTATGATGTAGGTTCTAAATTAGAGCTCCAGCTAAAAAGGAGAAAGATAATGTAACAAAAAACTTACTTTAGGCCCCCTTATTGGAAAATTGGTCATAAAGCATCACTAGATTGTGATTATGGGTTAAAAAGTAGACTAAATCTTACCCTTTGCTAATAACTTCACTTATCCAGATATAATTGCTCATTGGACTTTTTGGAAACAGGGTAGTGCTGTTTTAGCATAATCATTCCATTATTCTTTTGCATATTGGAAGCTATATTCTAATTGCAAACTGTTAGGTAACTGATACTAAAGAATGACTTCTTGTTGGATCTATCATTAATGTGAAGCTGATGCAATGGAAGACTCAATTTTATTTACTTGTGCTTTCTTTATGTTTGTGGCAGATTTGTACGCTTTGTAAGTACACCTGAAATTCTTGAGAGGTTTATGCGGTTGGAACGAGAGATCTCACAGATCGAGAGTTCCATTCAATCCAATGAATGCTCAAACGGCAATTCAGAGGAAGGTAAGATATACTTATAAGTTCTCTTCTGTAGACATCAAATTAGATACACATTGTCCATTATATGTCAATTCCAGATTTCTTCTTTTCATGATGATTAACAATGTCTCAGTAGAGTTCATACCATATTCAGATTGAACTAATGTACATTTGTTGCTTGACTTGCAGGAAGCTCACCAGCTAATAGTGAGAGCACCAGGAAATCAAATGACTCGTTCAAGGTATTTTACTTGATCACAGTTAGATTTTTGGCTAGTGATTTTCTTTTAGTCTAGTAGATCTTATGAAAATTTCACTTTGATTGGTTTTTCTAGGCAAAATCTGAAGTTGAAGAAGCTAATAATGCTGCACCTAAAGAAAACTCCAAGTAAGTTATCTTCCCTTGGAAGCAACAGTGAATTGTCAATGCACCTCTACCAGAGAGTATTACTGAGTTATTTTGTTTTTTATCGTTTCAGAATTCACCTTCAGCGTCTCCTGGATACCCGAAAGGCATTACTTAGGAAAGAGCAGGCCATGGCTTATGCCCGCGCAACAGTTGCAGGCTTTGAGATAGACCAATTGGATGATCTCATACAGTTTGCTAATTTTTTTGGTGCCTTACGTCTTAGGTAAGATAGAGTATAGTGTCTTCATAACCTACATTTTGTAGCTTATGTATGTAGATAAAGAAAAACAGTTGGTGTAAATTAGATCACCAGTTATTTTTCTGACTACTTTAGTTGGAAGAAATATTTATGGCAGGTTCCAATCATTCTAAACCTTTGCTTCCATTCTGGTTCATAGACAAAATAGAGTCTGGAGAACATCTGCTGTCTAACAACCAAAAAGATCTCTTTTTTTAGGTGGGGGTGGGGGGCTGCAAAGATCATCACACATTGTTATGTTTATTATTTGCTGTAAGGTAAAATGTAAAGTTGTCCATCTTATATTGATTTTCAAAGGAAGCATCTCCTGTATATGGAACTAGAAAACTCCTAGGTGTAGCTCTTGACAATGATATAATAGCAAGCTTCTACAACGTTCACCATATGCATAATACTATACGGGAGGGTGTCAAGATTGAGTTGACTGTTACAGTTCCATGGTTTTTGTAACTTCAATTTGTGTAATCTTATCTTTCTTGTAGAGATGCATGTGTTGATTTCAAGGAACTTTACAAGCAAAAGCACACAGATGGACAATGGATGGATGAGGTAGCTGCAATGAAGGCATGTACCCCAATGGATCTGTCGTACTTAGGAAATCAAGGTGTTATTCTTGCATATGACAATAATGGCTCTTTGGATAGTTCTGACTCAAAGGAATCAACAAATTCAAATGGTGTCAAAGGTATCCTATATCTTCCTTCCTAACATTGATTGATTCTACTAGATTTATGTTTAGGTGGTAGTTACGCTATCAGCAGAGTCCTCTTTGCCAGGTACCGCATGTCTGAGCCAACATTTCTCTTATGTTCATCTCAGTCAAAATATAAAACGGAAAGTTTTCCTTAATGGTTGTAATTTTAACTGATTAGTTCTCATATGTGTGTTTAGATTCACTTCATTTAGAAGAATCATAAGAACTATATTAGGTATCTATATGTTATACATAAGAAAATTTTTATGTACCAATGTATGTGCTTATAAATGTATGTCTACAGCATGGGCGCACTTTTTTCTTTTTGTAATGTCAACTGCTATATGTGCAGATGAGAATCTTCCTGCATCAGATCCATCCATGTCAGCAAAAGTTCAGATGCAGATGCCATGGCAGAACCAGATTCCTCCGTATATGTACAACTTTCATGGCCCTGCTCAACAAATGCCTTTTGCTGGCATGCATCCTTTACAATACTATCCAGCACATATGCAGTGGCCACATAATGTAAATGGCTCAACAAATGGTTCTGTTAGGGACTCTCACAAACGATCGAAGAAGAAGGAGAAGTCCAAAGAACATGACAGTTCAGAAGATGATGAACAAACTGAGTCGGGTGCCTCTGATTCTGGAACTGATTCAGATGAGGTCAGGAAGCATGAGAAAAAACATTCCTCAAGGGAGAGCTCACATGCTAAAAAGCACAAGAAGAAATCATCAAAAACAGTTGTAATCCGCAACATCAATTATATCACTTCCAATAGAAAGAATGAGGAAAACGATGGATCTTCTTATGATTCTTCTTCTTCTGAATCTCATTTACTTGATGAAGATTCTATTAAGGAGCAAGTAGATGATGCTGTTGCAATACTGGAGAAACGTCGCAACTCAAAAGGACATAGAAACAAGAATAGAGTACATCAAGATCTTGTCGTAGAGAATGAATCAAATGGTTATAGCAACACGGACCTAAATGAGGGCATGTCACCACAGTTATCTGAGAAAGCAAAAGGAAAAAATGCTTGGGATGCATTCCAGAATATTCTGATGAGTCGTGAGGAGGAGTCAAGTATGAATGGCGTTAGTGACCAGCTACCTTTGAACTTCCAGGATGAAGTCTATGGAATCAAGAATTCTGGTGAGAAGGTCAGAAGAGACCATCTGACAACTGATGATTCTCTTCTCATGAGCAAAAATCATGAAGAAAATGACAAAAAGGTTAGCATGGTAGATTTTGCCAATGGTGAGGATATGAGGCCAAGTTTGAAGAAAGGAGTTTCTGAAGATGTGCATCTTCTGTTTTCGCATAGAGAACCATCAGGAGGCAATACATTGGGAAATCCATCTGATTTTGGTTCTGAATCCTCTGCTATTAGGCATAGTAATGGGGAAGATTGGTTTGTTGTCAACCACTCTGGCAATTCAGCAACTGGAGAGGCTAAGCGAATGATATTTGACAATGAGAGTAGCATGTCAACTCAGAAAAGTTCCTCTCAAGTTGAAAGTGTGAGAGCTGCTCCTATTGATGATTCTTTCATGGTACAGTCTCGACCATCTTTTGATGATCATTATGGCTCTCAGTGGAAAACAGACATTGGCATGGATGCAGACTTGGTTGCTGCAGCAAATGCTGAAAACGGTGATCCAGATGCATCAAAAACCAAGCTTAATACATCTGGGGCCAGTCAACCTGATGATCTCTGTGTGGTGCTTACAAGAGACCCAAGTTTGGATCCTGTTGAAGCATCTTGGCAACCAGAACTGGATTTTCAGATTGAAGCTTCTTTTATTCAAGTTGATAAAAAATCTTCTACCGTTGAGGTAAAAACTCCTACTGAAGAAAATGTTCCTGTGAAAGGTAAAAGCACAACTAAGAAGGACGCTCTTGCAAAGACTGGGAAAGATGCAAGGTCTAAAGTCTCCCCTGGATCCCTGTCAAGGAGCAGGATTGATGCTTTAGCGAAGAGCAAGAAGATGTCTCCTCCTACTAACAAGCTGACAACCCAGAAGAGCAAATTAGATCGGGTACGACATTAACCAGTAACCTCATTTTTCCGTTGTTTTTGCCTCCATTATTTGTCTTTATGGTATATCATTCATGTGCATTGTTTATATAGGAGGAAGAAATGCGCAAGAGAATGGAAGAACAAGTGATCGAGAGGCAAAAAAGGATTGCAGAAAGAACTGCAGCTAAGGGCTCATCCCCAGCAGCTTCCAAGAAAGGGTCAGCAGGAAGTAAAACAGCTTCAAAGATATCACCTTCATCCAAAGTTCACACATTTCCAGTTCAGGTCAAGCATTAAGGAGAACCCATCAAGGAAACTTATGATCCGACCTTAAAATATTTGATTGTTTTGTGCGAACTTGGAACATCCACAACTCGTTGCTTTGTGCACATTGGATTACCGACAAATATATCTTGGGAGATATAAAATATTTTCGTTGGAAATTAGAGATTCTTTCTTTACTAGGACAGTCTTGCTTGCTGGTTTATGCAAGTTATTCCTTCTCATTTATTTAGACATTCATGTCCCATCATAAGGTTTTGCCAGTAAAGTTGATTTGAGGCTTTATATTTATTTGTATACTGCTATTTGTTAATATGTTGTGTAAAGTTATTTGTAAATCTGTCTGTGAGTTAAAACTTGTAATAGCAAATCTTGTTTCTTTTTGCTGGATAAGTGAAGATAGGATTTGATACTTTCTGGAGTAATAAACATCTGTCTTCTCATATTTCTTCTTGATTCACATAAGTTTTGAATAATCCTCACATTTTACCAGCTCTGTTAAAGCAGTTACTTTATTGCCATCAACTATATATTCCTGTATGTTCTTTACTTTCTTCTCTTTTGTATATTATATATCAGTGGTGAATCTAACCATGAATTCAAGGTTTCAGCAGAATCGGTGCCTTAAATATTTGATATACATTTCAGAACTTGCTCTGAATAAATTTGATAAGCAGAAATATGATAACATATTGGAGAACAAGGGGAACCCGCAATTCATTTAGTCAATAATAAAGTTGTGGAAGCCAATTCTTTGACAGGATGATATATGAAAGGGGACAGTTGAAATCACAGGAATAGTCAAACATTCTAACATCTATCTGTACACTTATTTATTACTTGAATTGTCTCTTTATTTTGATCTGAGGCAGGCATGTCCTAAATGACAAGTCACCACTAAGACACAAAACAAAGAAACTTCCATCTTTTCGTATATATTTTTTCAGTTTAATTTCTATTCAAGATCCAAGAAGCCAGTTGTTTGAACAATGTTACTTTATTAAATAATACACCAGTTGAACTTTTCAAAGTTCTTACATGTCCAGTTGATTTACTATTCTTAATTTCTGGCATCACCATCCATGAACAAGTTCTCCCATTCCCTTTTCCCCTTCATTGTACCAAATTTATATTTTGTAAGGTTGTACTTTCTAAGAAAAAATATCACTTTAGTAGAAAAATGACCGTTCCAGTCCTAGTATCACAAGTTTGTATAAACAAAAGACATCCTAAGACATTGTTTAGGCTTTACGATTTAAGTTATACATACTGAAAATATAAAGGATTTTCCATAGTATTAGTATAGTTTAGCTTATTATAATTAACATAAAAAATAATAGTATAAGAGCAACGAGGATTTCAATTAAGCAGTTCAAAATTTAAAAAAAGCAAAATACAGAAACTAGTCGAAGGGGTTCGACATCTACTATATGATATAATTTTTCATAGAAGGAGGTTCAGATGAACCCCAGACATAAGGTGGCTCTGCTCCTGTATAAAAGAATTCAACATCTAATAATATATGTAGATGACAAATAATTATAACTATTTATATAGAATATAATTTTCCAATAAAAAAGGATTCAAATAAGCCCCTTGCTTCCCTTAGCTCCCGGCCCTGAGGTCAGTTACAATGAAAGTGAGGCATCTCAGTGATGACTGTCCCAATATTGTGTCGAGAAAATAATTTTCTCATATTTGGTTGCTTAAATATTTTGATTTTTTTTTTTTCAAATCAAATTATTTTTAAAAAATGACTTTCCTCCAAAAAAAATATATATACATTTTCCAAAACTTTTCTTCAAATTATAATTTTTTTCTCTGTACCCCAACACCCTCAAAAGAAAAAATTAAAAATTTTCAAATTTCTTTTTTAAAGAATTTTAATTCTTTTACCCCACTTGAACCAAAATAACTTACAATTTTGATTTTTCTTTTACCCCACACCCTAAAACATTTTTCTTCATACCAAACACAGCCTAAAAAGACCCCTTAATTTCAGGACCTTAGATAAAGTTTCAAATAGATATGTACCCATCAGATACAGCTCAAAATCATCAAAAAAGAAGATAAAAACAACACATATTAACAAACCCAAAAATTTAGGGGTCATACACGGTTTGGCCTCAAAAAACCAAAGAAAATTAATTTGAATGGTTAACCTCCATTATTTTATTTTTTTGTCTTAACACTCTCTCTCTAATTTGGTAACAAAAGAGAGAAGAAGTGTTTGTCCATGTGATAAGTTGGATTAACCAATTTTCCCAGTTGACTCCAGAGCTTGTCCATCATCTTATTCATTTCTCTTTTGCTCTGCACGTTATATGAGTCTAAATTAATTTATCAATTTTCCTACAAATATTAATTAATCAAAATCAACCTAACAAAGAAGCTTTTTTGTAATATTGAATGTTCTTGTTCTTCCTCCTCCTCCAACATTCTTTTAATCATATCTATTATTACATTGTTTTCATTCACCGATTTTTTGCGTCAGCTAATAATATTTCTGGTTTTTTTATTGTCAAAATAACAAAGAAACTTGACCTGGTAAAATCATTTTTTAATTTTTTATTCTTGTGTTTTTCTTCAATCTTGTATAAGGCTTGGCATTACTTATTTGAAATGGCCATTGGGGCATGCTTTGGTGTGCCTCCTTTCTTTTCACGCAGGAAGCATAGCACAGTATTAGAGGTATTTTTTCTTAAATCTTTTATTATTTTTTTGTTTGAACAGGTTATGTATGATCATCTTAAAGAGATTATGTAAATTTATCTTAATCCTGCATTCTAAAATTCAATTGTACCACATGATCACACACATTAAGCAATAAAACAACATACACAAAAGGTTTTGAATTGATTACAGAGTTTTATAGCCCAAATATGTATTAATATATGATAAATCCTTAGGAAAACCTCAAAAATGTTTCAGTTTTACTTTCTTTTCTTTTTCCCCCCCCCCTTAAAATTTCTGATGTTGTTTGAACATGTTATAACCATATTGAAAAATATAAATGTTCTGTCAATTTGTGCATGAAAAATCCTATAAATACCAGAAAGCTATATTCCATGCAAAGCCTCAAAGGTGGACATGTTGAATTTGGATGAAGATTTCTCCCAACATTTCATTTTTGACTCTATGTTCCTTGTTTTCTTTCTTTTTTGGAAAGGAAAACCTAGTGATTAATGAATTGCATCATATGATGAAACAGATTAAGAAGGCTAGAAGGGGAAAAAAAAAAGATTAAGAGGAGAAGATTGCATACAACAATAAGGTGATATAAAACATGTTTTGATTAGAGAAAAACAGTTTTTGCTTAAGCAACATAACAACCAATGCATAATGATATCTGACAAAAACTTGAGAAAAAGTGTTTCTTTCAATAAGAAATAAAAAATGAAAAAATCACCTTGCAACTTATTTTGAACATACTGAGCATGGTTCTGTTGTAGATGTGAATCATATGATCTTAGCATAAACAAACATAGAAAATTGGTCGGGTGCATGAAAATAGTGTTGAATATGATGTATTAGTACCACTAGTATTAGTTATGCTGAGATTATTTCTTATGCATTACTTTTTCTAATGCATCCTACCCAAACGACCCTTAACAGTAGTCGACAAACATTTGCAGGAAGAAGACATGAAAGAGACAAGGAGAAGTCCTGTTATTGAAAAGAAGAAAACACCTCCCATAACAGTATCAAAAAGTTTTAAATCCAAAGGTTCTACGGTTCGTAATTCATGTAGAGTAGCAGGAAACTTCATAATAATGACTGAGCTTCGGAACAAGATCCTCACCTTGAGAGACTTGCTTGACTTGTCCCCTTGTATTGGCTCTGCATCTGTAAATGAGGTACATTTCTGTTACTTGTCTTCAGAACACAAACACAATACATGAAGTATAAATGAACTGATTACTTTAACGTGTATGGTATACGAACTTTACACTGTCAGTGTATAAAACTTGAACTCTGAAACAAAACGAGCAAAGCAGATTTTGGTAACCTCTGTGGTGAATATTTTTTGTTTCCACAGCTGCTGATTTTGACGCTGAAAGATCTGCAACAACTGTATCCTACAATCAATCCATCTATCTCTTTGTCAAAAATTGATGAAGCACCAATGCATCAGGTTACTATTTACTCTACTGTACTGAGCATTACAAAATCAATGTTTTGCTATAGCAGATACACAGTTCACTGTACTAACCAATTGTTATATTTCTCAGGCACTGCAATTCTTTTTTGATACTCTGATATCAATTGGGGAAATGTGGACAGGCAATGATGAGTGGATGATCAAATCTAAGGAGGATTCATTCAGTAAACAAGACAATTTGGAACACTATGGTACGTCATACGATTTATTGCAACACCAAATAGATATGTTGTCCATCTATTATCCATCTCTTGGATCTTAGGTAAGATAATATTAATGATCTTTTCAATAAACCAATTTAGGAGTGTTATTGCTGGATGACATGATTCAGTTAGCCAGTGAAAGGATGTTCGATATGATGGATGAGGATGAGGACGAGGACGAGGACGAGGACGAGGATGACCAGATAAGATATGAACGTCCATCATTCAACATGTTTGGGAGGGTTCTTTCTGGTTCTTACTCAAGTGCCAAATCCTCCCTCTCGAGCACTCCAGTGACCCCAACTTCAGTTCTCCCTGAGTTAAGGACCAAGAAGAATACAAAGGCATCATACTCTCCACCTCGTCTTATGCCACTCAGGGTTCAAGCAGTTGGCAAGCTGAATCCTATTGATGTAAAGCGCCTCTCTTTCCATATGTTCCCTAATGTAGCAACTCAAGATTCAAATTTTGTGGTTCAATTAACAAGCACAACTAATGAACAAAAGTCAGATGTCGAGGCGAAGAGAGATTCTCAAGTGGAAGCCAAAGATAATAAGGAATTTGGGGAAGACTGTGAAATGACAATCTTGCCAGATATTCTACTGACTAGTGTGGATGATGAATCAGAAAATAAAGCAGCATGTAAAACTGGTGCAAAAAATGATCATCCAGTGTCAGGACATGTTACCTTGGATGTGCTTTTACCTCCTCCTTCACTTCCAGAACAAGGAGCAGGGCAACAATCACCACTCACTTTATCGTTCAATGTCATAGACTCACAAAAAACAACATCTACTCTGCAAATTTCTTTACTCAATCCAGATGAAGACATATTATCAAACCAACCATCGACTTTTGCTCCAGCAGCACCACAACCACCACCTCCACCTCCACCTCCACCAGCACCCAATTCATCAGGGAATGCAGAAGAGTCAAGTGCTGCACCATTGTTAGCAAAACCAAGTGGTGCTCCAGTGCCTCCTCCTCCTCCACCACTTCCCATGACATCAGGCAATGTAGCAACACCACAACATCCTATGAAACCAATGTCTGCACCACCACCACCACCTCCTCCTCCCATGACAAGAAAAGAAATAACATCTCCACCTCCCATGACATCAGGACAAGGAGTGACACCACCCCTGCCCCCACCACTTCCCATGACATCAGGAAAAGGATTGGCACCTCCCCCACCCCCACCACCTCCCATGACATCAGGAAGAGGATTGGCACCTCCCCCACCCCCACCACCTCCCATGACATCAGGAAAAGGAGTGGCACCACCTCCACCCCCACCACCTCCCATGACATCTGGAAATGTAATATCAGTTCCACCTCCACCCCCACCACCCATGGGGTCAAAGGTTACTGCCCCTCCACCCCCTCCTCCCATGGGATCAAAGGCTATGGCACCTGCACCCCCACCTCCACCAATGGCTTCAAATGGAAGAATCCCAGCACCACCTCCACCCATATCAATGGGAAAAGGAGCTGCACCTCCACCACCACCAGGGTTTGCAGGTGCCAAGAGCCTAGGACCTCGGAAAGCAGCCACTAAATTGAAGAGATCATCACAAATGGGAAATCTTTATCGACTTCTCAAGGGAAAAGTTGAAGGATCTAGTTTAGATGGTAAATCAAAGGGGAGAAAGGCAAAAGCTAATGCTAGTGCACCAGCAGGAGGTAAGCAAGGAATGGCTGATGCATTAGCAGAGATGACAAAGAGGTAAGATTATTGAGATCCTCTAACAGATTATTGAGTAGAGGTGAAACTTTCATATGTTTTAGACATATCTTTGAAAATTATGTCAAATATGTCTCAGGTCAGCATACCACCAACAAATCGAGGAGGATGTTAAAGTACATGCAAAAACAATTAAGGAGATGAAAACAGCAATTGTCTCTTTCCAAACATCAGATATGTCTGAGCTTATTAAGTTCCACAAAACTGTAGAATCCCACCTTGAGAAACTAACGGATGAATCTCAGGTTTCATATATATATCTGTTGTATAAATATTTCTCCATGATTCCCACTTCAGGGTGTTAACTTAATGTAATCTTGATATAGGTGCTAGCAAGGTTTGAAGAATTTCCTACCAAGAAGTTGGAAGCATTGCGGATGGCGGCAGCACTTCATACCAAGTTAGATACAATAGCCAAAACTCTACAGAATTGGCCAATGGTCCCACCTGTCGGACAACTTCTTGACAAAGCTGAGAATTACTTCAACAAGGTAGAAACTAAGTTTCCAGTTGAAAACTTCTCAGGACACAACTTTTTATATTTCCATTATTAACTCTAACAAATGGTTCTATCTTCTAGATCAAAGGAGAAATGGACACATTGGAGCGAACAAAAGATGACGAATCCAAGAAATTCACAAGCCATAAAATCCAATTTGATTTTGGGATTCTTGTGCGTATCAAAGAATTGATGGTGGATGTTTCCTCCAACTGTATGGAACTGACTTTGAAGGTTAGCACAGTGTAAAGCATGTAGCAAATGTAGCACTTCTTTTGAAATCACTAACCTTCATATTTTAGTGAATATCTTTTGAAGTAACACTTGAATTGAATCAGGAGAGGAGAGAAGCAAAGCAAAAGGAAGACGAAGGGGCTGGACCGAAAAATGATAGTCATAAAAAGGGATCAGCTAAACTTCTATGGAAGGCCTTCCAATTTGCATTCAGAGTCTATACTTTTGCTGGTGGGCAAGACGATCGTGCTGACATGTTGACAAGGGAATTGGCACAAGAAATTGAGACTGATCCTAACCCAGAGACATGAAGTTTATAGTCATTTTTTCCACAAAAAAAGAAGAAAAAAAAGATCACTGTAGGTGTCAATATGTATCGGCATTAGTGCACATAGACACTTTTAAGAGGTTTGAGCAATTAGCACTATGATGCTTTCCCTGGCAAGTGTTCTATAGATGTGTCTTGAACTGTGATTTCATGCATATTACTAGAATCGAAATGCTAGACATTATATCCTTTTTTGTCTATGGGACGGAGAGAAGTGAGCAAGACTCTAGCTTTGCTCTACCACCTGCAATACATACAATATTTATTACACCTTTGTGATTGGTTTTGTAGGATGTAGATAACTTTGTCTTTACTTTCAGAATTTTAAAAGTATACATGTGAATGATTGCCTCTTTTGTGCATTTTGTATACAGGTGTTTCCTTGTTTCGGCATTTTGTATGTCACACTACTTTCCATTAGTTTTCAGACTTCAAGTCTTATTTATTGTTTTGTTTGTCGAACAGAGCTATTTAATCATAGATGGTTGTTGCTTTCATCCATCTGATCTGCACCTGATTACTAGGAAGAATAATTAGTCAATGCATGGTAATATGAATGTTGTTTCACACAATGTTTCTCATCTAACACATTGGTTTCTGAGTTTATCCAGCACAAGACATACTAGTGAAAAAAATATACAGGAAATTTATTGATCGTTTTAAATCCAAAAATATTGCTTACTTTTTAAAAGCTACATATTTACACTTGGATTAGTACCATGGGCACATAGAATTTCTATGATAGAAATAGTAGGTACAGAGTAACTACACCTACTGACTTCAACTCCTGAACCATATACAGTAGACAAGCAGATGAGTTGAATATTTTGTTAACATCAAATATAACAGATTAAATCATAAGCAACTACCATGAATGCCAATTAGAAATCAGAATGCAACTAACTTCATGAAATAATAAAAAGAAAGGCATAACGACGAACACTTTGGTGGTACTGCTTTTTTTTGGTCAACTTCTAACAATCGCAATTTCGTAAACCCCAAATTAAATACTTAGAGAAAATAAATAAGCAAAGAAAATCTATTTTAGGCAGGATAAGGTCCGGGTTAAAAGATGGATCGGGTAAAAAACTTACCCCATTAGTACTACCCAATTCCCAGATCCACGGAAATAACAAAGAAGAAATTTGAAAATGCCCGCTTTTATTGAGGGAAACTCATTGAAGTCTCTCCTCTCTAGTGAAATCAGTCGAGCCAAAATCAAATTCAAAGTCGCAAACTTCTCAGCCTTTCGTATAGGGATCTAATTTTTAAAACTTATATATCAAATTAATAAAATTCAAAATTTTTTAAATTTTTTTAGATTTTTGAGTTTTTTCAAATTTTTCGAGTTTTTTAATTTTTTTTATAAAGTATTCGTACAAACATATAATTAAGTTGTATTTCAGAAATTTCTTTAGTCCAATCAAAAGAAAACTATCATAGTTTAAAAGTAATTATGATAAAAATAACTCTAAGAAGTATTTATTCCATGACTAAACACTAAAGAAAATTATGTATTTTAATTGTCCAAACTAATATAAAATTAAAAAAATAAATATTTAATATTATTGTCATTCATAGTATTGGATTAATTTGTTTTGTTAGCATCAATAAAGATCTGATCTAACTTTATTAGAAATATTAATAGGAAACTTACCTAAATATATATATCATAATTTAGAAAATATTTATCATTAAAAGCTATAAAATTTTAATACATATCTATATTGATTGTATAATTCACTTAATACATAATACAGATTTTTTACCAAAACAATCCTAATACATTTTAAGACATTTATAATATATTTATATTGCATGCAAAATTATTTTTATATATATTGTAACATATTACATTATATGCACAATTCATTTTTAAAACATAGTGCAGTTGTTATAAATAGTAAATATTTTTAAAATTTGATATATCTAGATATTAAATTAAAAAAATATATTTAAAAACAGTAAATATTTTATAAAATGAACTTAAAAAGGTAATTATCGCTTATTGATATATATAGACTATAACCTTTATTGGATCATTTGAAATTCTAAGTTAAACTTGAAATAATATGTTTAAAAATAAAAACTATCAAAAAGTATAAGAAATATTTATAAATTATAAGAAAGTAAATACTTTTATGTAAAAAATAAATTTTACAAATATAAATATAATATCGAGTTCGTTTGTCTCGAGTTAAATTTTTAAAATTAAAATCAAATCAATTTAAATATAATCAAATTTATTTTTTAATACAAAATTATTAATCAGATTTTTTAAAAATTTCTTAAACCACGAATTGATATGATTTTCGATTTAATTGTGTTGACTCTAAATAAACCGCATGCAACTTTGCAAAGTAGCAGCCTTTGCTGATTAAATAAATGAAAATGAATCAGGCTTCCAAAATAATAGTAATTTTTTTTTTGTTAAACAGTGTTTATTCGATGTTTCTTCAACAAAATTCAAACATATATTTTGACTGGAAAACATTTCAAAAGCAAAATTTCAACCTAAAAATTAAGAGATTTTACAAAAATTAAATAAGAATATAACAAATAAAGAAACGAAGGGAATATATAATATAGTACGCGGGATTAATAATAGAATAACTAATATCAAAAAAATGAATAGTAGCCACGGGGATAGTTCATCTATTCCATATTAAATAAATTTATGAGATAATGAAGACATATTAAAAAAAATATTTAAGAATATAATTTAAATAATAGTAATTCTTATTATTATTTTTACGCTCTCAGCACTCCTACTCCTTTGCACTTAAAGACCCCCATTCGCTTCACGCTTACGACATCCATTCATAAACGTCACCCTCAACCTCTACATATAATCCTTTTCATCCATCAGATCTTCTTCACTTTTCATAACCATCTGCCATTTGCAATCACCACCACCCCCTCAAATGCATCAATCGGATCTCTGCTTGAAATTTCTGTAGCTAATCAAAATCTGAATCAAGTGCTGCCAATTAGCCATTCCAACAAAGATTATGGCACCCATTCATAGATGTCACCCTCAAACTCTACATACAAACCTCTTCGTCCATCAGATCTCCTTCAATTTTCATAACCAACTGGCGTTTGTCATTCCCTTCCGCTTCCTTTTAAGTTT